>NDXZ01067630.1:0-18019 GCA_003055125.1 Paykullia maculata | reverse complement strand
GTCTTCTTACTGCATGATATCAATCACTTGAAGGCGTCTCTATACATAATTTTTTTAAATAATTGAAATATTTAAAAATAAGTAATTTTCATTATTTTTTATTTAATTTTTAACTTATTATGTGTTAGTTTTGTCTACTGGAACTGAACATTTAACGAACTTGTTGACCTTAATCGTTAAAAACTTACTAAAACGCAACAAAATAATTGTTTAAAAGAAAATTAAAAGCAAACAATTTTTAATAAAATGTTAAATACAATTATCACAATAAAATAAAAGACATTAAACGTTTGCTGGGATGTTTGAAAAATTTACTTATTATAATAGCAAAATTGTAATTAATTATTTAATAAAAATCATAAGAAACATTGAACTTAGCAAAACATTTACAAAAATTAATAGAAATTATTTTAATAATTTAATTTAACAATTTGTTGACACTTATACCAATAAAAGTGTTTCTTTCAATATGTCACACACTTTTGCAGTGTAAGTTAGAGAGTACGGGCGTTAATAAATATAACGATCATTTCGCTATTAAAAAATTAATTTTATTTAATTGTCTTTAATTGTGGATTATTATTTGTTTTTTCCCTTCATTTCTTTTGCTGTTTTCTAATAAGCTCCAATGTTTTAATAAATCAAATTATTTCAATTTTTTTTCTTCATTTTATTATAAATATTTATTTGTGATTATTTGGTAATAAACTAAATATTATATGGATGTTACCATTATAAAACTAAATAATTGCACAAATATCTATGTTTGCAATTAAACACTCTATTCACCAATTGCTTTACGAGTCTAGAGTTTTCTTTGAGACGGTTTTCTTTTTGTCTACCAAAATGCCAAAAAGTAACAGTTTGCAATTTTTAACGAAAATATACAACTGATTCAAGCCATCATCACACTGGATGGAAATATTGTAACAGTAAAGAAATTGTTGTTGTATATTTCATTTAAGAAAATGCAAGAAAACAAAAACTGTTACTTGTTAAAATGAATAAATACGAAAAAAAAATGGAAACGGTGGTAAATGTAAAAAACAAAAAGATGAGAAAGAAAAATATGTAATTCATATGCCAGGGAAGTATAGCTTAGAAACAATAGTGGGATAGCTTAATGAAAATTTACAGTATAAACATCACATGTAAAGACACTCCAAAATTATAAACTTTACTGAAATTTTGTTTTATGATATTTTTAAAATATATTGACTCCTGGAACAAATTCGTAGATTTTATAGAAAACTACTGTGGCCATTTGTGTTGCTGTTAAGGCTAAATAAGGCATTTTTATTTTACGTTTAGCCAATAATGTAGCTTGTAGCTTTTGGCAACACAAAAATTTAATAAAAAATTTAATATTTCATAATTTTTATCAAAAATTTACAAAAACCCGAAATAAAATTGTTATTATATTAAATAAAAAAAAAAAAAAATAAGAAATTAATCAGTGATATTTTCAAAGGATTTGTTTCTGTTTGACCAAAAAGTTTTTTGACTAACCTCTCCTAAGCCGACTTAACCAAGTAAATAACTCGATTTATAAAAAAATTCTGTAGATTTCAGGTATTTAACATTTTTGTTTGTTGAATAAACATGTTATTTAAAAAAAATTTTATAAAAAGAAATTTGGATAAAATCAAGAAATCAATTTTCAGTTCATATTTCACGTTTTTCAATGGTCGATCTTCACAATTTTTAATAACCAAACTTCAACAACAACAAATATAACGGATAATAGTTTAGGCAACTTCCTTTACTTTAGATTCTTGCATTATTTGTGCGATATAAAGGTGTTTATTTATTTTTTTCTATTGTACTTAATCCTGACACTTAAATATTTCATGTATGTTTCTTAGCTATACATCCCCAGCAAATGAATAAATCGAACACTTCAAGACTGACTGACTCTACTACCTCTTCATAATTGCGGTTTCATATACAAAAAAAAAATTCTGTTTCTTTTTTCTTAATTTTTAAAACGTTAACAAAAAACAGCAGCAGATACAAATTTATAATTTTAAAGAGCTGGTTGAAATATTTTCATTATGATTTATTTGCAACTTGTTTTTAATTATTATGTTTTATTAATAAGACGGTTTTATTTTTCGTTTTTTCATTTGCGAATTAAAACAAAAGTTGTAACACAGTATTTATAATGTTGTTGATGTTTCTTAATGTATTTTCTTTAAATTTGTAATTTTTATTTAATTTTTGTTGCAATTATTGTTGTTGTATTGTTTCGATACGTTTCGTTAATTTTTTGAAACTTTTCTAGCTTAAGCACAGACCGCGATTATTTTGCTTGGTGTTTAAAACTCATTGATGTTGTTGTTGCTGTAACAATTTTAACACGCTTAATGAAATGGTCGAATGCATTTAATACAATTTAAATTTAAGCCAAACGAATTCTTAAACACTGCACATTATAAGTAATTGAAAAGTAAAGAAGAAGATGAAAAAAAAACACTTTAAACACGTTGTTTAGGCAACTCTCGGGGGTTTTGGGTTCTTAAATATGGTTTGTAATCATTAGATTTCCTGAGGTGGAATTTCAAAATTAACGGTCAATTATTATGATTTTGCGACTTTTCTTTTTTTGCTTTAGGAAAAGTTTACGCCAAATTATTAATTCTGAAAATAAACCGTTTATGTTTTGGTTTGAAATCATAACAAACTTAGTTGTTTTATTTTGGTTTATTTGTTTATTTATTTTATGTTCAAACACCACCATTCACTTCTAACAACCGTACATGAATAGATCAATTCAAGCTGGCCGCATAAAGCTCAAGCAAAATTTTACTAGCCAACTAACACCAACCAGTTAGCAGCAGCTTTATAACATAAAATATAAAACAACAGAAACAATCATAGAAGACTAATCTAATGTCTATGAGTTGGTGTTTCACTCAACTCAATACAATACAGAGACAATAACAAAAACCAATTCGATTCATATTTCGACCCCCTCGTTAGGCAAACACTTGTTTGTTCACATGTGCACCAAAACAAGAGTTGCAAATCGAATTTAAATGTTTCTTCTACTTTTCCCAGCAAACAAACTCGTGTAAAATTATTGTGTTTCCCACATCAATTTCAATCAATAGAAAATGTACAGATTTTTTTTTTTAGAAAAAGCAATATTAATTTATTACAATTTTTTGTCAAATATATAGTATATCTTTTTAAATATTATTGAAAAGTTTTAAAAATTACAAATATTCTATTTTGAAAATTAGTTGAACATTAGTGGCATTTTAGTTCATGTGATTATTGTTAAGAATATTATGAAAAATCGAGTACGACACTAGCCGATTGTAATGCATTTTCGAAACCAGCTAAGGTTTCATTTTCAGCACTCTTTGATCGGTACTACGCTGTTGTATGTAAATATCATCTATTTAACTCACAATTTTATATTATTAGCAACTGGGATTTCTCCCTTTTAACTACTCAATAGTTTTTCTTGGTGAGTGAGAACGAAATTCACCAGCTGTTAAGATCTTTCTGTCATTTATCCTTGTCCCTAACCACGTTCTTGTCTTCGCTTTCATGCCCATCCATCGGAAGGGAACAAATTATAAGCTTTAGTGCTTTTGTCTACCATCTTTTATATTGCAATTAAAAAAACATGGTCTTAGGGTGTAGCCTTCTTTAAAGTACAAACATCCATACAAACATACATACATAAATACAAACAAATCTTTGACAATCACATTGTAGGTATCAATCCAATATGTTTGCTTGGTTAAACTCTCACACAACCACAATCTTACACACATTTGTCCGCTATTGTCACCGCTGTTTTATCAATTAAAGCAGTTAAAGTTGCTCTTGCAGTTCTGTTAAACAACATCTTTCGGATTCGGCTTAAAACTAGAGTGGGCTTATTATGTCTCTTGGTCATTTCCATTGAGTTTGTTTAAGGAAATCTATTTCATGATTATTTTCTTCTTGAAAGTTACTAAATATTTTTTTTTTATATTTGATTGACAATAGTTTCATCATTTGTCCACATTTCTTTAGTTACTTTTCATTTACCCAGTTTGATTAAAAAGTCTGTTGGCTCATTGTTTAACTGGTTATTGCTGCTGGTAATTATTTCAAGATTTTCATTAATTATCCAATAAATCACAAGTTGGATTTTCTTTTAGTCTGTAAGTGTGTGTTTAAAATATTAAATCCCAACGACTTCTTGCTGTTCTTTTGTCTTATTTATTTATAATGATGTTTAGAAAAGGAAATTTAATTCTGAAGTAGCACTTAATAAGAACTTGTTTTATAATGAAATAGTTTGTTAAGAAATTGTTACAAAATGGTTTTCTAGAAGCAAATCTCTATGTATGTTCATATATATGGACATGGAAAAATGGCTCCAACGAAAAATGGCCCCAAAATAAAAAATTGAAAAATGGCTCCAAAAAACAGGAAAACTGGCCCCAAAAACCAGGAAAAATGGCCCCAAACTTTCGTGTTGTTGTTTTCAATGTAAAAAATGGGGCCATTTTTTATGGTGCCCATATAAACATATAAAGTATGTTTAGTATTTGTCAAGACGATTTTAAATGTATTAAAAGTTTTTTTTTTAGTATCGATTTAATTAAAATTTTCTAACAATATGAAATTTGTTCATAATTGGTACAAAATATTTAGATTCATTTAAAATTTATTTGCTAAAAATATTCAACATTTTTAATAATCTAAGATTGTTTATAATTACCGAAATTTAAAAAAAAATTTAAAATTTAGCTAAAGTTTTCTTCAGCATTTTCCTGAGGCTGAGAACTCCTTTAGTATTTAAACTTAGTCTGACCCCAAATCTTAATCCAGCTAGTGTTGAACATTCGTACACAACGTGTGCTGCTGTCTTAATCTTATTTTTTTTAAATTTGTATTTGTTCAGTGTAATTTTAGTTGGATATGCCGTCTTTCAATTGTGTAAAAGTTTTTTTGTATTGTAGGTATTTAAAAGTTATAAGCGTTAAAAGTTGTTATTACCACATGCATTAAATTCATAGAGCCTGCACAAAAACATGAAATGGGTTGAAAGGATTTAAAATCAATTTTAAAGTTAAAACTTTTTTAATCAAAAGGGGTATTTGTTCTTAACTTATTTTCAGCAAAGAACCACAATATAAGTAGATGGTACATGTAGGGTTATTAAAATTTCTCAATGTGAAGATAATTTTTAAAAAAAGATACATTAAAGATTTTTTTTTTAAGTAGATAATCTTAAAAATATTTTGTAACGATGCAAGTTTAAAGAATATCAAAATTAAAAATTTTAAAATTTCAAAGAGAAAATATGTATGTTAAATACTTTCTATTAAATTAAAGCTCCCACTACCATGTTTTTGTACAATAATTAAACGTAATATTGAATTTTTAATCCCACAAAAAATATTACTCTTTCAAGATATCTTTTACGAAAAACTTATACACACAAAGCAACAAATTAAAATAAACTAACAACAAACAACGAAAAAGAATCTTCCAAAAAAGTACCACCTCAAACTGCCTTAAAAGAAAATAACAATTCAAATGAATCAGCAGAATTTTTCGGGGCATAATAAATCATCTTACTTCAAAATTAAGATTTTCTTTCATTCACAAACTCATTGCAACAAAATTAGTATAGAAATTTGTTAAGTTTAAGAAAACACAACAACAACATTCACATTTATTCTAATTCATTAAAGTATTGTATAAAGAAAATATTGCTGATCATAGACAAATTAATCTGCTGTTAAGTATCGTAATAACAGGGGCACTGGGTTAAGAAACAACGGAATAAAATTTATAAACAATTGGAGTAATACAAGGAACGGCAGACAGACAAACAAACAAACAGCGAGAGAAAAAGAAGAAAATAAAAGGAAAAAGAAAAAACATAAACAACTACAGCTACAACTATAAATACGCGAAAGTCCAAATAATATAAATGTTTGAAAATATGTATTATGAAAAAAAATATCACAAATTCTACATTTTGATCTGACTCGTACAAATGTATCGGCAAAACAACTAGTTGTCCGTCTAACTGTCTTCACTTACATAGAGATAGACGTGATGTTGTTAGAGCACTTTTCTGATTCATATATTAATACATACATATATATGTACATATGTAAGTATGTATATACGTTTAATATAAAACCAGGAAAAACTTCGATCAAATGTGCTGTTTTAAGAACTCATGCAAGCGTTTAGAGTGAAAATTTTGCATGTATTTTGTTTTTGTTGCAATAAATGTAAAATATAAAATTTTCACTTAATCCACTCGCTTGTGTTGATAATTGAGTTAAACTCGGTATTGAGCAAGATTCTTGGACGCATAACTGAGTTAAATACTTTGTTTTAGTATTTGAGTAGTTTTCATTTGAAAAATTCCTGTAAAAGTTGTTTAGACTAAATTCAAGAGCAGAAAAACTAAAAGATCTTCCATAGCAGCTGAATTTTAAAACTTTGCCATTCCCGTTTTCCAAAGACTGACTTTGCAAAGGAAAATTTGTGGAGCATTAAATTTTAAACTGTAAAGCATTTGCGTGCTTTAATAAAGTCCACAGCATTCGGACATATAAAAAAAAACACAACTTATACTTATGCAACTGCAAATACTTAGAAACTTGTACAAATAAAACATTGTATAAACACAACAGAACATTTAGAAACGTTAACGAGGATACTTAGCAGTTTCAACCAGCCTTGCCAGAAAGGTGGGAATTTTTAAAGTCATTAAGAAATGGAACATTGAATTTGGCATTTTTGGGTTTTTTTTTTGGAAAAAACAACACATTTAATATTAAATTTCTGTTATTCAAAATAAAATGTTGTATTTTTATAAAGAAAGCATAAAAAAGAAATTCGTAGGTACACATCAATATCCTTTGATATTATTAATACTAAATATTTATACTGAACTTCTTTAATTGTTTGTTGTTAGTTTCAAACTGTCTGTATGCGGCATTTCACTGGTGCTTATACCAGATCATCAGTGGACTTTGAAATTATTTCTTGAAAAATTCAAAATAATGTATGTATAAGCAAGAATTCAAATAAATTTAATGAGAATTCTTACAAATTCAACAAAAAACATTAAAAAATGTATTTAAGAAACCAACAAACAATTATTTCATATAAATATGTTTTGTTTTTTTCCCCCTTATATAAACGACATATAAATATTTTCTTGTTAAAAAAAAATAGTTTGAATCTTGTATAAATGTAATATTGCGATGCGTGGGAAGCGAAAACAAGTATATGGCAACTCCTGGTCTTAATAGTCTGCTTACATCGCACATCGCTGTTTCTTTCACAGCTAAATGAAAAGAAAAAATATTTAAAAAAAAACATTTAATTTAGGCTTGTTTAAAAGATGTCTTACGATTATGAAGATTAAATTGTGACCATGACCAAGTTTTTGTATGTTTGATTAAAATGGACATTTGAAACTTTTTTTAAAAAGCTTACAAATTGATTATGTGGAAATAAAAATATTTTACACTATGGAAAATCCAAAGTTTTTTTTTTCGTTTAAGAAAAGTTTTATTACGTAATGTTTAATAGACTCATTATAAACTTGTTTTCTTTTCTCATAGGACCGGCCTTTGACCGATATACCAAAACATCTCTGTTTAGGCTTCTTCAAGTTTGCTTGAAAGTCAGAATAAAAAACAGGAAGTAAGTCAGCCTAAGTTTAAAGAGTACAGATTTTGTGAATCTCAGATATTTGTGTTTGCAATTTAGGCTCAAACGGGCAAAATAGTATTAGAGTTAGTCTTACTAAAAAATTTTGCGATTATTAATATAAAAGTTAATGTATTTTCCTAGTAGGGGAGGCGCAACGACCACTTTTAGCTTCCAACCCTTAAATAGTTTGAAGGCTTTAGGTGTAACAATTATCAAGAGAAGCTGCCACGCCTACTTGAAAAGCAAAGCTTTTAAGATGATAACTATGTTTTAAATTTTATAAAAATCGGTCTTCACACATGTGACAAGGGTATATATAGGTTTTTAATTCCGTTGGTAATTTCTACAATATTCATTTACGACTCCATTATAAAACGGGAAGTCGATTTAGCTATGTCCGTCTGTCCGTATGTTGCTTGAAATCAAGTGTTTTTAGCTCCCATAAGTCACCTAGAGCTGTATGTAGTATCAAACTTTCGGAAATATTTTTGAAAAAATTGGTATTAAAAAATGGAAATATCCATTAATAACCTGCTGAGATAAAAGCCAACAAAGATGTCCTTTCGTACATGGCAATTCATACATACATACTACAAGTGGTGAAAGATATATGTATAAGGTTTGGCACAGCCAAATATAGCGCTCTTACTTGTTACAATTGTGGAGTTCACACCGTTACTTCGTTACTATTTACTTGATGTTAAATTTTTTTTATTTTTGAAAATTAAACTCACAAGTATGATTCCGGTGTTAACTTTAATATTGTTTTATTTGCTTGATAAATTAAAAAAATCCTTTTGTTTAAATTTTCTTATTTGTTTAAAGTATAAAAGAAATAATTCGTACAAAAAATATATAGAAACAATTTGAAAAACTGCACCCACAGTGCAATTACTGTTATATTTGTGTTACTACAGCTTTTATGGAAAAGAAAAATATTTTAAATTAATTAGTTTTCTTTTTGTTCGTTTTCTATTTACTTGTTATTTTTCAACATTCTGATCATAATTGATTTAGGTAAAACTATTTAATGAAATTTGTATACAATTTTCCAACAATCCATTATAACTTGCATTAAATAGAATTAGTTTTTATTAAAAAGTCATACTTGAAAATTGTCCGTTAATAAAAGTTAATAAATTAATGGTCTTTATTCCTTTAAAGCTGAGTCTGGTGACAACGTATCCGACAACGGCGAATGGTATAGGGTCATGATACCAATTATTTGCAGTTGTAGTTAGATGGAATGTTTTTTAAAATTATAATATTTTTTTAATAGGACGGTGCCATACAACGAGTAAAACAGTCAAAAGAAACATTTAGCGAAAAGCTCCGGTCGCTGGGTGAAAAATGTTGTGCCATTTAAGGGTATTTTATTATTTTCTTTGGGGTTACGTGGAGTCATTGGCATCTTTTACCAACTCGATATTGTGTAGACAATTGCCAAAATTTATTATATATTTATCTATTAAAACTTGATTTATACCTTATAAATTATACTAAACAATTTTTTCAAATTTATCGAAAATGTTTATTTTAATTTAAAAGTTTAAAATAATATATTTTTTATCAAATCTTATTAAAAATTTTTAAAAAGTTTAAGCAAAAAGATAATTTAATAAAAAAATATAAGTTTTAAACAAATTTAAACTAATGTTGATATAAATAATTTTCTTTAATTGATTTAATCTCAATAGTTTAATTTAAACTAATTCATGGTGAAATTTAAACATAGTAGCATTTAATTTTAACAAATGTCTTATAAATATTTTGTTTATAAATAATGCAAATAACAATTTAATTTGCTGAATAAGCAGCCTATAAAACAAAAGACTTATGAAACGAACTTGCTTAAGCCAACTTAAATGTTCAATTAATTTTTCACAAAAGAAAAAAATACACCCAAAATGATTAAAGAAAAAACAACAATGAACAATCTCTTTTGTTGAATGGAAAATGATTGTAATATTTTAATTAGTGTATTAGTGGCAAGTAGAACACTTGTTTAAACAATTATTAAACAATAGAGAATAATGAAACATTTTTTATTAACCGTCAATTAAAATCATAAGCAAGCAAAACGCCAGCTAATTAGTTGATTAAAATCAAATAAAAATCAATTAACCTTATTAAAGAAGTAACATAATAACAATGGTAAATAATTTCACTTTATGCAAAGCAAAAAATAAAATAAAACCAAGCTTTAACCTTTCAGATAATACCTTTATGAAAATACATTTTTAAATAAATAAAATTCAGTAATTGGGTTACTTACCAAATATCTGCTGATGCTGCTACCAATAGTTGCACGCAATCTAAACAACCTCTGGCTGCTGCATAGTGCAGCGCTAATGCGCCTCCATTGGGCCTTTCCACCGAAGAAATACTGCCCGAGTGCATTGAATCGGAATATGTATCCAATTGATGGGAATGCATTTTCGTACTTTTATTTTTACTACTGTTGCTTTTGTTGCTGCTTTTACTATTACTACCGCTGCTGTTGTTGTTGTGCTGATTAAAATTTTTAAGATTGCTGGCATTTAATTGAGGTGGCGCGTAATCATTGGTTGTTCTGAAAGTACAAAAAAAATATATTACAAAATGAAAAAAAGTAAATTCAAACATAAAAGAATTACTTTATAGCACTAGTGTTGTTTTTTAAGCTTTAAAATATGCTTTCGCTGTTTGACAAAAGGAAAATGTGTTGTAGATAGTATTTGTTAAATTTATTAAAACATGTAGTATACTCTTAGGCAGTAGAAAACTCTAATCAAAAGACTTAAGAAAAAAACGTTTTAAAAATTTGTTGCATTCTTCAATGAACAGTTTTGAAATTAATTAATTTTTTATTATAAGAAAGTTGAAAAAAAAAACATTTTAAATAAATGATTTGCTTATAGTATATTATGTTTTTAAACCATTTATAATTTTGCTGTTACGGAAAATGGTCGACAATTTTTTTTGCCTTAAAATTTGGTAAATTCTGTATTTGTTTAATGTTTTATTTATGACAAATTTTTCATTTCTATGTAATTAAAGATGAACGACATATTTAAAAGTTTTCAATAAAATCACTTCTGAAATAAAATAAAATTTTGTTAAATTTTTTTAGTTTGTAGATCCACAGGTAAGAAAGTTTTTATGCGTTGGAGCTCAAAATACTAAACATAATGGCCCTACAACCAGCTACTTTCAAGTATAAACATAACTATCAGGACCAAATAATTTATCTCCACCACTTGAATGTCTGCCTGTCTGTCTGTTTATGTAAACCTTGTAATTAAATTCGAGGTTGCAATTGTAAATATAGTTCAATAAAATTTTGTACACAAACTCTATATCCCCCCTATGAAATAATTAAACAGAAGTATATTTAGTATTAAAGCAAATTTTTCTAACACATTTATCTATGTTAAGTACATAATTGTTTCTAGTGCCTATCTATTTAAGATCAAATCCGAAAATCATATAAACGCTCATAAAACTGATGAAAATATATAAAAATATTATCACAAATAATTATACATTAAGATGTAAGGGCATAACATTGTTATACTTGAGTGACTTTAACGTTCTTACTAATTGTAATTATATAAATTTTACAACAAATATTTATATATGACAGTTTTGGTAATAAGTGATTTAAAAAATGACTTCGGGGGTTTGGGGATATTTTAATACCCCAAAAGTTCTTAACTGCCTGTTTTGTAACTTTAAATATTTAAATATATCCTAGTTTAGATTTACGAAATAAAACCATGGGCAAAAGGTAAAATGAATTAGAATAAGAATTAGAATAAAAGTTAAGGCTTCAAAAGTTTCTTTTATTAAAATAATGCCGGGCAATTTTACTTGAGCAAGTCTTAAGTTTAGTAAAAAAGACATAAAGGAAGAATGGAGAGGGATAGAGCTTTGCTTGCACTCTACTTTCGTTATTTGTTTCTTATTCGTACACCTATGTACGTACAAACATATATAACTTTCAAGACAAAAATGAATTCGAAATCGATGAAACAGATTTTTTTCCTCTTCGTAGACGTAAAAGCAAATTTCAAAGAAAATAAAAATAACTTAAGCGGTGTAAAAATTGCTTTATGCAAATCGGGAGTTATGTTTAGTATAAAAATAATAATATAAAGTAAATACAACAATGGTTATAAGTAACAACAAGAAAAAGCGCTATATTTGGCTATGCCAAAACTGATATACCCTTCACCATCTGTGGCTCACTTGGGCCAAATGGTCCAACTTTTTTCAAACATATCTGAAGGCCAAAAATAGTTTTTTTGTGTAACAAAAAGAGGCAGTCATTTTGTTGTCGCTTATATCTCAGCCGGTTATTTGTGTATAAAGTATTTCCAAAAAAGAATACCTTACACAAGTCTGGGTGACCTATCGGAGCTACGAAAACTTGATTTCAACCAAAACACGGTCAGACGGATGGACAGACATGGTTTAATCGATTTCCCTATCTATTAGAATCCAGAATATATATACTTTATAGAGTCGCAAATGAAAATTGTAGAAATTACAAACGGAATGACAAACTTATATATACCCTTGCCACATATGTGAAGGGTATAAAAAAGGTAAATATAAATAAGACTTTTGAAATTAAGGAAAAGAGTAAAATTATTTCCAATAATCCTTAAGTGTATTTGTATATTTTAAAAAAAGTAAAAATTTTCTTTTGCTGTAACTAAATGCAAATAAAATTTCTTGCGACATAAACAAAAATGTTGTGCTTTAATTGAAAAAAATTAGGGGATACAACTAAAATAGAAAGCTGGTAACTCAGTTGTTTCTTTAGCTTCTTAAGATCTTTCTTAACTGCCAATAAATAAAACTAACTTGCTGGCTTCTGTTTCAAATCTTATTTTTTAGATTTGATTTATCGCTGAACATTTGTGTCAGAAATTGTTTTACTTCCCCTTTTATTAAAAAAAGTGCATAAAAACTTTCCCAATTACCCTGAAACCAAAAGTTATTTAAATTTTATACGCATTTTTTTAAACATATTTCTGGTAAAAAAGAAATTAGGGAGTATATACATATCTACATACAAACCCATGTACATACTAACGTACATATATAGTTATACTGACTATAAAGTTAATGATATTATTCACACTCATTACCCAGTTGATATTCTTTTCTTTTTTTTACCAGGTGTCTAAATAAATTTAATTAAACATTAATGAATGAAATGAAAAAAAGAAGTAAAATAATTTCTTTATTTTACTTTTTTTATACAAATTTTACATTTATATGCTCTACTAATAATTGTTTTTGTTTTGTATTTGTATTTGTTGGTAACTAAAGTTGTTATCTAGAGTGTAAAACACGTTTCTTAAAAATACATTTGTGTTGTTCTTTCGCAGTAAACATTTCTAGAAAACTTAAAAAAAATGAAAGTAAGAGTTTTTTTATGGATTTTGTTAAGAAATAGTTTACCTTTTTTTTTTTATATACATTTAACATAGAAATAGAAATTATTGAAAAAAAATTCATTTATATAGGGTTATCAACCGGTTATAGTTTAAGATAATTTGGAAAGATTTCATATATACTTTTAACCGATTAACTGATAATTGTTTTTCGATTAACTATTTTAGTTCCCGATTTTCAAATAACGATTAGGTATTATTTGAGTTAAATAATCGATAAACTTTCAATGAGAACTAAAATTCTAAGCCATCTTTAAAGCTTACAATTTTATCACGAAATAAATAAATTCAATAAAAAATTGCAATTTTGATACAAATTTTTAGTAAAACAGAAAAAAAAACAAAAATTAAATGAACTACACAATTTATACAATTTCGAAATTGATATTTCAATCATTTTATGTAGCCAAAGGGAATTTAAATTTAGATTTATGTTTTTTCTTGAAAAAAAAAAACAGTAGGCGTGACACTTTCCATACAAAATAAACAAATTTTTCACAAACATATCTTAATTAAACTATTTTAGTTCAGATTATATTAAATTTAATTCAAAATTAAATTAAAGCTTTGTGTGAATTACGTCGATATACATAAATTGTTTCTTGGAAATAAATCCACAAAAAAGCAAAGTTATTAAATATTTCTGAAACAGAAATTTTAAGGGCTGTTACATCCTACACCACCATAAATAGTAGGGGTAGTAGGCATTTAAGCTGATGTGTGTCACATACAAAAAAGAGTTTCACACCCATTTTAAATGATATCGATTAGCTTTTTGAGCCGAATAAGCAATATAGTCCAGCTGTCTGTCTGTTTAAATTTATATTATCAAAAAAATATTTAATTATTAATTTGAAATCAAATACGGTTAGTCTCCGTAGCCTTTACATTTTGATGTTGAATATGAATATCATCAATTTATTTTACTTTCAAGTGTTTAGGGAAATATAAAACAGGAATTATTAGAAATTTATTCATATTTTTCTACTGCAATACAACTTTGGCTGAAATTTTCTCACATCGACTTAGTGTCGTTTTTGTAAAACTTTAAGTAAAATTTTTGTTAAAGTTTCAAAACAAATTTAAAAAAAATTTTACTACGATTAGTAACAGGTAACAAGCAACAACAAACCCTGACATGCGGCCTGACATATTGTGCAAGGTAAAAATCATTTTATAATAGGATTAAAAGTACTTATGTTTCCAAAACCAAAACAATTAAATAATGTTGCTGGTGTTGCTCATGTGCGTTACCTTCTGACATAATTAAACAAGTTAATTGAACTTTAACCATCGTTACAAAATCCGTATGAAGCTCTTAACCTATTTTGTAAATGTGTATGTGGTAACACGTGTCTACTTACAGCGAAAATTTATGAATATCATCTAATAGATAAATTTTTTTTAGTGTTAAAATTAATCTCAAAATACAGTCATTTTCATTTAAAAAATAGACAATAAAAATTAATATATTTGCAAAAGTAGCAAAAACTTTATGCAAATTTTATTGAAATACTTTTCACTTTTTGCATTTGAAAAGATTTAAAAAATTAAAAATTCAAAGAAGAAGATTTACTTTTGATTTCTTGTTTTCTTTATTTTTTTTAACAAACAAACAATTGTTTTTGTTGCTTATATGGAATTTAAAGTTTTTTTTTTTTGCTAAAAACCAAAAGTCACATACATTTAACAATGTAAGTGTTTGTGTGTGTGGCTGTGAGTGTGGATAAAAATACTGTAACAATAAACTGCCACAGATTTGAATACTAAACAGAAAACCGTTAATAAATCTTATTAATGGCGAAATTGTTAGTTTTGTATTTATTGTGTGAATTAACTTTTAACTTAAAGTAGAGTTTGTATTATGTGTTTAAATTGTTGGTGTGGCATAAGCGCTTAAAGTATATGCTACAGAGAGGGGGGCAAGTATACCCAAGAAAAAGGAATAGAAAAACAAATACTGTGAAAAGTTTTATATATCATAAAAATTTAGTGAAAATTGCCAATGAATAAAAAGTGTTTTTAAAATTAGAAGATTATCGAAAATTTTCTACAAAAAGAAAATTTATAAAACTGTTTATAATTTTCATAATTTATCGATAATTTTCTAAAAACACAAATTTGTTTAAAAATGTATTTTTTTTTTCATTTTAAAAATCTATTAATAAAATATAAATATAAAGCGGATTTTAACAAAAATTCAATGTAATTTTTCTATTAAATAATTTTTAAAACTTATCTATAAAATTAGAGAAATAACTAGAAGCTTTCTGCAATAAGTTTCAAAACGAAATGTTACCATAATTTTATTTAATTTTGTAAAAGATAAAAAGAGATCTTAAGTTCTTAAAATATCTTTAGATTTTTTTTCAATTTTTTAAAAAATTTATATAAAGTTTAGAAAAATTATTGTATTTGAAATTGTTTTTTAAAAACGGCTTTATTAAAATAAATTTTATTTTTAATATTTTGTTTAACTTTGGTCTTTAAAAAAGTTTTATTTATTAATGCAATTAAAGAAAATTATTGCTGCATTTAATTACGTTTAAAAATAATTTTTTTTAAACTGTAGCAAAAGATATTTTTTGTATGACCCATATGGTCACAGAAGCAGCTTTTTTTTAAAGTAAAATTTTGCTTAATAAATTTTTTGAAACTATTAATTATGTTTAATCATTTTATACTTAAATTTTTATGTTTTTTAAATTCTTTAAAACACATTTTCTTTATCACAAATATTTAATATTATTTAAACAATTTTTTTTTTTTCATTTGTATTTAAGTTATAAAAAATATTAAATATTTCTTATAACTCCCATAAATTCCACTTGGCACAACTTCTCAATTGTTTTATCATTTTTTTTTTTATATTTAAGCACGTTTTGCGCAAACTTGTTAAATCCAATCGTTTTTTTTTTCTGTTAAGTTAAACTTTTTTTCTTTTCTTATTACATGTATTAAAAGAAATTGTAATGCATTTCTACTTTTTTTTACCTTAATTTTATGGCAATTTCGCGACATTTAACACATGGCACTTGATTATTTTTTAACAACATTTCAATAGGTGTTATTGGTATATTTAACGAGTCATACGAAGAATCTGTTTCACTAGTACCGAAATTCACATGTTCTATTGGTTTCAAGTGTAGGGCCGATTTCTTAGATTCTGCACAAGAGTTTTTGCCACTACCTAAACCACGTTTACTGAAATAACCCAAATGGTCTTCAACACTGGAATGGGCATTAAAGAGTATACGTTCATATTCCGCGACATCACATTCGCTTAGGGCAACTTTTTGCTCAAAAACCCGAGGTTTTAAAACACTTTGCTTTAGCAATTCCATTTTTTTATGACGCAACTCTATAGAGAATATTAAACGTACGCGCACAAACCGACGTAAACGCGCTTGAGAAGCCTTTAATTGGGCAAGTTTTATTTGGCGACGATTTTGCTTGAGTTCGAGTTTTTCGAGACGCGTTAAGGATTTTGCACTGATATTTATAGGAGAAACACTATAATCGTTAAGGGTTTGCAAGTCCAAACTAGAACGATATTTGCGCCAGGGCACTAAATCGAAATGGCCAAAACGTTTTGCACAACTTTCCCCTAACGAAGACCAGGGATGAAAGTTTTCTTTTGCCTCGTTATAGCACAATATCCAATCGGATGAGGAGGAATTAGGAGAGGCAGATGTTGATAAAGTTGATAAAGATGTTGATTTTTCGTTGACTTTCTTATGAGCCAATGGTGAATTAACTAATTTATTTTTACAACTAACTTGTGGTTTATGATACAGTTTGTAGCGTGGCACCAATTTCTTTTCTAACATGCGCGTATCTAAACCGTATTCAGTACGCAATAACTCAACTTCTTTTGATGAGGCTGCATACTGTTGTCCATTCCATAAAGTAACCGGAGGTGTAGAGATTTTCGAAGTTGACGATGTATGGGTGGATAGAAAACTCTCACGACGAGGCATAATATAATTAAAATCAATGTTAGAAAGTAATTTGTAACTACTCAAACACTTTTTTAGCTTTTTTTTTTAAAGAGTTTCTTCTATGTTGTATCTTAACTTGCGTTTTTATACTAATAATTTTCATTCTAAATCATTATAAGTTTCCGGTCTATGATTTTGGAGTTTCCGTTTCGTTTTTATCTGAGCAAATGTGTGTGTGTGTGAATGTTTGTGCACAGTTGTTGCTGTTCATTTGCTTGTTAGCCGTTTGCGAACAGAGAGCGGACAACGTCTGTTCGTTGTAGCGTATTTTCCGAAAATGATGACAAATGTTTTTGAAAAGGTATGCAAAACCCCCTGCGCCACAATCGTAACTAAACTCAACCTTAAATTATCGTTAAGTTCAGAAAGTTTTTGAATTGTTTTAGAGTTTTTCTCTTTCTTTTTGCTCTTGACTTGTTACCTTTTGAATGTATTATATGAATGTGTTTGTCATTTTAATCGTTCGCTTGCTCATTTATTTACTCATTTTTTGTTTTGTTATTGTTGCTGTTTATTTTTTAAGAAAGTTTTTTTTTTTTTTTGCTTAAAATACTTAATTTACAACTAATTTTTACAGTGTTTTATAACACTTTTTTCTTAAATTGTTAACGTAATATATATTGGCTTGTGCGAATATTAAAACTGATTGATTGAATAATTTACAGGGTAAATTTTATAGTTGAATATTGAAATATTTTCTTATAGTTTCAAATATTAACATATTTTTAAATTAAAAATATGTCTAAGTAAAAATTGCATATTTTTAAAATTTTAATAGTTAAGATTTTGTATAATTTTTTGTACTTCCTGTCTAGCAAGATAACACTGCATTTTGCATAACTTTTTTATGCGAGAACTGGTTTGATACACGCTTAT
>NDXZ01067624.1:3940-22903 GCA_003055125.1 Paykullia maculata | reverse complement strand
AAAAAAATACTGCGGAAAAATTTAAACATGAAAGAACATCTTTGCTCTGTTGCAACCTGTAAATTGATTGGAAAGATATTGAAATAAATACTTGTTTCTTTTGTATGACATAAAGATAAGTATAAACAATTTAGCTTCGTCACTTTGCCAGCGGTTTGGTTCACATAATATTGAATAAAAACAAGTAAGAAATTATAGTTGATCAAGGCCGCCATATTATACCCTACACCCGAATATAAAATTATTTAAACTAAATTATAAATTTCGATTTCGACAACCAAGTGGGCCTGTTATAGGAGCAAGGACCAATAATAAAACGTTTGGTAAAATTTGTTTCAATACTTAGTTTTTTTAAGGGTTTAGGTGATTTTCGGGAGTTGGCTTATTGGGATCTAGGTTCAATTATAAACTGATCATTATTAAATTTTCTAGAGAGAATTGTGTTGACATAAAACTTTTCAATATATTATAAAATGATTTTCGATTTTTATATTTTTTACGTTTTTATGGCAATAAATTGATATTCGGAAACTGGCCTTATATGGGAACTATGCCAAAATGGATATAGAAGCATTGGATGTTGGAGGATGTTTGTACAGGATCTTGTTAAAAAAGTGGACCAATTTCAACGAAAATCAAATATATTTAAAAAATTTAAAAAGAAAATGCTATCTAGCATGTTTTCTCACAAACTTAGTTTTAAAAATGCTACATTGGCAACAGTGCTTTTAGAAAAAATTGAAAACAATGGAGAAACCTTTTTACACCTTTATTTAAGTATAATAACAAAATTTATTTATTATTATTAACTTCTATTGTATCAAAATTTATGTTCTTGTATCACAAATAAAACCTGGAAATCTCAACTAATTGTTTGTTATAACTACAATTACATGTAGTGTGTAAGACATAATTAAGGTTTTAATTGTAGTAATTGTAATTGAACAATTACACATTACATATGCAGGTGTAGTTTATTAAAAAAATACATTATCAGCAATTGTTGTTTAAAATGCTTATTTACAAATTATAAATAATTGCAAATAATAAGCTCCAAAAAATCAAGATTTTTTTTAATTTTTGTTTTTTATATGTTTAATTAGATTAGAATTAGATTTAACTAAAATACCATCCAAGTTAAAGTTTAAAAAATAAACGGAAAAATTGAAATAAAAATATTTTTTCTTCCCTCTCTCACTCTTTGTCATTTAGGGTCACCCTCTTTTCCTTCCATAAACTATGACTTACAAATCGAAAATTGATGAATGTTAAAAAGGGGTTTTAAAGGTCTTTTACATTTATTCTTAGCAGAATTTATGTTATTAATGTTATAATGTTTTTATTATATGTATGTAACTGACAACGTTTGCAATAAAATATTTTTGTGACAATAAATATTTCAAAAATTATTAACTACATACATATATGTACTTAATTTTTTCAATTACTTAAGAAATACTTTTTTTCTATTGCATAAATAATATAATTGTTTTTTTTTTCAAATATGTACAAATACGATTTATAGGTAATTGAGACATTTTAATTACACATTACATTTAATGTTGCGTGTGTAAATAATTACAAAATGTAATTTAAATACTTCAGGTCTGGCTGTTAAACAACAAGTTCTTCATATCTTTAATAACTACACATGTAAGTAGAGCAAGCCTAGACAAAGTAAGTGTATTACACGATAACACGATAATTTCAAGAAAATAATTGCAAAATAAAGTTCTTCACAATTGTGTGATACACATATGTACAAAAATTTATATGAGTAAGAAATAATAAAAAAAAAGTTATTCAGTTAAAATACAACCTAATAAAAATGTACAGTAAAAATTCTAAAATATGTTAGTTTTTGCCAAAAGGTATTTATTTTTAAACAGAAAAACTTTAATAAATAAATTGCATGTGTATAGAAAGTTTTATTAACACTCTCACTGCCACGAAATTTGTAAGCCTTTTTTAAATAGATCTTTGTTAGTCAAAAATGTGTGACAAAAATTAACTACAAAATTGTGTTGTCAGGCACTTCGACCTGATAAAAAGCTATTCCCTTGTCAGACACCCTTACAACATATTTTAATACATTTAAGAGTCTGACGGTCATTATAGACAAATCAGAAAAAAAATTTGAAGCTGGAGCTGAACATTTCTGATTTTCCAAGGTTTTTAAAAATGCACTAAGAGAACAAAAATGAATTTTATTACGATAGAATGAGTGCAACTACAAAAAATCGATGCGGTGGCCGCGAACTTTTTAATAATATTAATTGTCGCTGTTGTGTTCCGTTTTGTGTCGGGCTTTTTTGACTTACGTGGCAGTGAAAGTGTTAACAATAAATTAAATCAGCTTGTAAGTCAGCTAATCATCAGCTGATGTTTTTCAAATGTCAAAAATTCATTCATTGTCTTTTCTCTCGTAATCTCAGATTGTCAAACTTCATATATAAAAATATGAAACCAAAAATTCTCTCTGAATTGGAATTACCGTTTGTATACAATTACAACATGGTCTACAATATTTCTAGCGCAATTTTTAATTGTACCAGAATTGGAACAGTTTTATTCACTTTGCAATCATTATTGTTTCAAATATGTAATTATTTTTAATTTTTGGTTTTTTTCAACTATACATAACAAAACATTTGTTGTTGTTTTCTTGGTTTATTTGATTCGACTTTTTGTTCTGCCCTAACGTATGCTTTAAAAATAGTAAATAATAAAGGTTTTTTTCTTGTCTAATTACATGTATACATATGCACACACAAAGGTGGTTTGCTTATGTTGTAGCGACAACTTTTATCTCTTAAAATTTCTAAAATATTGAATCGAAAGATGTGACATCAGTAAAAAAATGAATTTGAAAATAAAATAAGCAACATAGGGGTACAAAATTGTCAAATCAAATACTTGTAGCATATAACTACTTCCAGGACCTTCCCTACCAATTTTTCATACCTTGCTGAGTACATCTGACCGCAAAAATTTTTAAAAAGTTTAAAGGCAAAATAAATCTCGGTACCAATATTCTCCATAATAAATTGAAAAATGTTAAGTTTTTTAACGCCTTAAATTGTGCAATTAATTCAAACTTAAAAAACAAGCAAAGGAAAATAGTGTAAAAAAATTTTAAAAGGAAAATACATCCGGTGATGTACTATAGTAGAGGCTCGAAAAAGTTAAGTAGGTATATGGAAAAGTTAAGCAGCTTTCAGTCACCACACGAGACTCTAAAAAGTTATTTTTCTATTTCAAATATATCGTTGACTTCTCGTTTTTCGATTGTCGATATTTATATCCCCCTAATCCTGTTTATAAACATTAAAAGATATATATATATATATATATAATATATAATCACACGCATAATCACATGCATTTTTTATATCACGAAAAAGTTAAGCACCCCGAAAGCAAACTTCTTAACTTTTTCGAGCCTGGGGGCAAATCACGGCATTCGATATCGATCGAAAATAAAAAATTCTAATTAGAATTCCTATACCAAATGCACAGAAAACTCGATCGATCGAACAAAATTTCATTCGATATCGAATGCCGTAATTTGCCCCCTGAACTGTATTGTAATACTTAATATTGTTATCAGCAATATATGTTGTTAATTCAATTATAATAATTAAAGTGACAGTTAGACATTATGTATGTACTATGTATATACATATGTATGCATGTACTCTTTACAACTAAAGAAATAATCTAATTTCTGTTCAAATTTTAGTGTAAACCAATAACAATATTACAAGAGAGCGACAGGTGATTAAAAAAGAGAATTAAGGTTATCAAATAAAATCATAATTATTTTCTTTGATAACACAAACCTGTTTTATCTAAAAACATAGTTGGGTTAAAATTGTTTAACCCAACTTCTCTATGCCCTATACAATAAGAAAATTCAGTAGGTTTGCTTCTAAAGAATTGAAATTAAAAAAAATATATATGACATAAACACAATAATAAAATATGTAAATACATATGTATGTACGTGTTAAAGCAACAATTATTGTTTTGTTTATATTTATTTACTCGATTCATTACAAGTTTCCCCTAAACGCTAATCCCAGGCTATATAATGCCAATTATATCTCCTACAACAACAACAACTAATCATAGTATTAATTATCGTAAACAAATAATATACACACGTAGTTAATAATACATTTAAACATTTTTGTTATATTTCTATCGTTCATTGTTGATCGCCTTGTCTAGTTCCTTAATACTGCTAAGGTAAATACCGACCGTCGACTTTTGGTTGCAGAACACAAAATCGAATATTTCTTTGATATCATTTTTATTGCCTTTTTTTAATTAAAATTTAATTTCATTAACGTGTGCAAAAATTCAATGTGGTGTTAAGTTCGAATTTGTGGTGCCGTGTACAAATTGCATATAATTTTATTTCTGGCAAATAAGTGTAGTGTGAATTCTTGGTAAATTAATATATAATGGGAGAGGTTTCTTCTTCTAATTTAGAAAAAAGTATTGCATATCTTTAGGGGCTGACAAAATTATTTAAAAATGTTTTATAAATAAACACAAGTTAAAAAAAATTTAACGAAATTTTTTAATTCCAAACATTTTTTAATTCCTTTTATTTTCTCATGTATATTTCCTTAATTTTAATAAAGATTCTTGAATTTTATCTACCCCGAAATACGAATTTTAATATCCGGAACAAGCCGTATTGCTATCACTGAAAACTCTTGTTAAAGCACCACAAAATACGCCAAGCACTCAGTGAGTGCAAAAGCGTAAAAAAACTAATATTTTACAAATAAAATAAAGTATTGGATTTATTTTAATATTTTTTTACATATAACATATTTCTCTATAGCACATGTTAGTTGAATCAATTTTCTGTGTTCTTAACGGAAAATTGTTTTTATACATCTGTGAAGCACCCTGTCCACACGTGTACTTATTGCATAAATCAATTTAACAGCCCTGTATTAACTATTCTCCAAGTTTTTTCTAATTAGATTTTTTTGACAATTAAGAAGAAAAAACAACAACACAATGTGCTCGCATTTGTTTATGAGTTAATAGAGTGAGGTAAAAAATGATAACAAACGGTGAAAAAGAATAAAATTTTAGATAAATAAATAATAATTTATAATAAAGCAGCTACCAAAGGGTTGAAAGCAATGTAAAGTCTTAAACAATTTAATCAGCGAATAATATCTTTAAATCCTTAACCTCCAGTTGCTTTTAAAGGCTAGATGAAATTAATGTTATGAAACTACAAATATTGGCTAAAAAAAGGATATTAACAACGTGTAACAAACGAACAAAATACAAACATTTACTAAAAAATTCTAGCCTTAATTAAAATTAAAGTGGTGAGTAAGTGAACAAGAAATAATGACCTCTGAAAAGTTTTGATGTTTTGGATTTTAGAATAGCTTATTTGTAGCACATAAAATACCTCCTACAGCCAATCATCTCAGCCGTTTTAGTAAAGCATTGAGACATGCTAATTTTGCGTAGCCGTTTGTTTAATACTAAAATTTCACTGACCACCAATTTTACGGTAAAAACAAAATTTTCCAATGCGAACCGCCGTTTACCATCAATAGTTCCTTTTCAATATTTAAAATCTAAAACAGCGGGAAATTTGTTGGAACACACGCGATGTCTACATAAGTCTATAAGTTTATTAAATCAACAACAAACGACAAAGGAATTGAAAAAGCAAAATGATAAAGCAATTTTGACCCAAATCCAACAGTCTGTTTCGCCCTACATACGCTTAATGCGTATGGATCGTCCGATTGGCACATATTTACTCTTTTGGCCTTGTGCGTGGAGTATAGGTTTAAGTGCCTCAGCTGGTTGTTGGCCGGATATTCACATGCTGGGCCTCTTTGCAACGGGAGCCATAATTATGAGAGGAGCTGGTTGTACCATTAATGATCTCTGGGATCGCGATATAGATAGACAAGTAGAACGTACTCGCAAGCGACCTTTAGCTTGTAATGAAATATCCCAAATGGACGCTATTGTTTTTCTTTCTGCTCAATTGAGTTTGGGTCTCTTGGTGTTGGTCCAGTTGAATTGGGAGTCTATATTATTGGGAGCTAGTTCCTTAGGTCTGGTTATAACATATCCCTTAATGAAACGTGTTACCTATTGGCCACAATTAGTGCTGGGCATGGCCTTTAATTGGGGTGCCCTGCTGGGTTGGTGTGCAACTCAGGGTGTGGTTAATTGGTCTGCCTGTTTACCCCTGTATTTGTCCGGTATATGTTGGACTATAGTGTATGATACCATATATGCGCATCAGGACAAAAAAGATGATTTACAAATTGGTGTCAAATCGACCGCTTTAAAATTTGGTGATAATACAAAACTTTGGCTGTCTGGCTTTACTACAGCCATGTTGACGGGTCTTACTGCTGCTGGTCTAGCCTGTGATCAAACATTGCCCTATTACGCTTCTGTAGGTTTGGTGGCCGGTCACCTAATACAACAGGTAAATTTATTAAAAAACAAATCTAAAATAAAATTTTCAATCAAATTCTCTTTGCAGATTTATTCCCTTAACATAAATAATCCCACAGATTGTGCCAAAAAATTCTTCTCCAACAATCAAGTTGGTCTCATTCTATTTTTGGGTATCGTCTTTGGCACCCTTATGAAGTCAAACAATAATCCTAGAGATACGAATTTGTCGACGAGCAGCAATAATAGCTCCAGTACAACAACTTTAAATGATTTTGTTCCTCTGCCAACGAAATCTAAAGCATTAACGTAATTTTTTTTTTTTATTGTAGCTAATTGATAGTATTTTCTCTTTAAGTTTTATTAGTTATTGAAACAACCAAAGTATAAAAACGAAGTTTTCTTTTGTACAATAATATTATCATTATGTACTATAAATATATTTTTGTTACATAAAACATTAAAATGAAAAGCACTTTAGGGTTAAAATTTATTTAAGTCGTTTAAATTATGGTTCTGCAAAGCAGAATAATTGTTAGATAATCAAAATTAAAAAAAAACGAATTTTATAAAAAATGTTCACAAATGAAAAACAATTATTTCTAATAAAGAAAAGATCCAACGAAAATTTTCACGATGGGTGTAAATAGTATATTAAATCCGTATTTATAATTCTTTTGCAACCTCATTAAATACACATTTTCCGAATCCTTCAAACAGGGGAGTCAATTAAGCGATGTCCGTTGTCCGATGTCCATGTGTTAGTTAAAGAAATATTTTCTATTTTTATATTTACAGAAAAGATTTGTTGTTTTTTTATGAATGTTTAAGACCATATAGACAGCTGAATAAAACGCATAAGTTAACGAGCTGATCAGTTGCTTGTATGTAAGAGGGCTAAGTGAGATTACAAATACATTTTCTAACCTTAATTTTATTTTAATTCGAAACTACAACATTCATCCATTTTGGTTTTAAGAAGTTTATTCTCATTACAAGAGCCATAAACTTAAAAATTATTTTTTATGTTATTTTTTCTTATTTATTTATCCTTAAAAATGTATTGAATATTTAAAAGCTAAAAAACTGGGAAACGGAAAAATGTTTACTTCTAATATGTCAATAAAGAACAAAAAAGATTTATCTTAAAAAACATTTACGAACTTTTTTTATTAAAAACATTTAACCAAAAAGTTGTAAATAATCAATTAGTTTTCTTTTAAATCATAACAAAGTTTTTTATACTAATTTGGGTATTTCTTTTGTTCGAAAATAATTTTAAATAATGAATAATTGTTAAAATATAGTTTATTTATGGTACTTTAAGTTTATTTCTTCTTAAACAAACATGTAAATACTTGTATTTAAACTAAATTTATTTTATAAAAGATTTGTTTTTTTTTTTAGAATTAAAAACATTTATAATTTACAATTTTAATAAAATAAAAAAAAACGAAATTGTTCAAATAAACTTTAAAGTCACAAAAAATGCTTAAATATACATATAAAAAGATTACAAATTAATAACCAATTAGAATGAGAGAATCATTGTTTCCTCTCCTTTATTTTTAAAAGAAAAGACAAAACAACTAACACAATGTTCTTATTAAATTGGTTACAATTTATTTAAATTCAAAATTTTTAGTTTGAAAACTTGTAATAAAAAGTGTTATAGAATTTTCATTATTTGAAAAAAAAATAAAAATTAAACAAATATTTTAACACAAAATCTAACTTAATTAGAAAATATCTAAATAATAAAGCAAAGTTGATGCTATAAATTAAAAGCCTTGTAAAAATATTTGATCAAAGATTAGTGTCAAATAAAATAATAAATAAAGTTTTACTTTAAAGTTAACGGTACCTTAAACTATAAAAGAAAGTTGATCATTACAATCACACATGTTTTACATTTTAAAATTTGATCACACCTTTCGTATTATATAAAGGGGACGGAGACTGACAGTTAAAAAATAAACAAAACGAAAACATTTAAAATCATAAAATTTAAACGATAATGTAAAATGTTTAGCCCAATTGTGAATGTCGTTTTCGTATTAATTTACATTTGTTTAAAATTGTTGTAAATTTAACGCTGTGGCAAAAATAGTTCTACGACAACTTCACTTACAATAAGACTGATTAAGAAACAATAACTTATGAATTATGAAATGTTAGTGCTGGAATTGTTAAAATAATTTCAATAAACTATTTTTTTTCTATATCGGTTGTACAAATATAGAACATATTTGCAACGTTACATATGTTTCTGTTGGGTACACACGTGGTGCAATAACATAGGTGACCTTGCCAGATTAGCTGATACTTTCCCAATGCCAGGAAATCATACATTGTCTCTCTTTTCTCATAATTTTAAATTGTTAAGCTTTTATACATATATATCGTCACCTGAAATCGAAAAGGCCGTAACAACCAAAAAATTCAAAATAGATTTTTTAATTAATTAAATTTAAAAAATTTTGGTTAACTATAATCAAAATACATTTTTCCTTAAAATTTTACTCATATATGTTAAAATATACCGATTTTATTAATGAAATCCAAAATCCACTTAACAAGTAAATAGTCTTAAGTTTATAAGGTTTGTTGCTTCTCCTGTATAAAAAGTTAAAAGTGTACTTACGGACTTTTGGGTTTTAGGTGACGATATTCTTAATTTAAAATTTATTGGTCGACTTTGATAGCAACCAAGCTTCAATTGCGTTCTGCAACTTCACAATTACCAAATTCATCACAATAAATAAATTACATTGACAGCAGTTAGTTTCCAATTGTCATCTGTAATAATTTTGTTGGCAACTATCAATCCAACTGAGCTGAAGATGATATCGATAATTGACACAAATAATGAGTTACGATCAAATTTCATTCATTGTTTGACTTAATTATTTCTTAAAGCGGAAAAGGGTTATGGTAGTTATATGCTGTAGAAAGGTTAGAGAGAGTTAGCTGTAATGAGCTTAAAAGTTAACAATAACTTCGATTCACACTCAAGTGTTTTGAAACATTTTGCTGGAATTATTTTAGAATGCATTCGTTTACACAGGATTTTGTGAGACTCTAGTAAAATTTTTAAAAACGTTTAAATAATCAAAAGAATCTCATGTTACTCTAGCAACATTAAGGGCGGCTCAATGTTGGCAGTTAATGGCAGCAATATTTTTTTTGCGCAGTCTGTCAAATTTGTTTGTTAATAATCAATCACTAATGCTAAATTTACAAGGCACTCTAAGGCATTACTAAAATTCAGCCGAATTTATATATCAAAGCTGTTTAAAACTGGATCTTTGTGTCCAGTTGCGCAAAAAAAATTTAATCACGACTAATAATACCTCATACAGCTTGTAATACCAATATAGTCGATTTAGGCCAACATTTACAGTAGTTGGTAAACTATTTGTAAACTAAAATGATAACTATTTTTTAACTAATACGGGCTTTTGGTGCTTTAACTAATGGCAAAATAAAAACTGTTAATAAAATATCATTGGCTAAATCATTGCCATTAATTAACTAATAACAGTGAATTTGGTCACCAGAGGGTTACTCTGTAATTCGGTTAGAAAGAAAACATTTTCGAATTACATGTTCAAGGCATACAAATTCGAACAAATTTTTAATCGAATCGAATTACGGAGTAACCCCTATATATATATTGAAAGCCGCTCATTAGAATTTTAGGTTAAAATCATGTTGTTTAATCAGCCATTATGGTCGCCCGGGTAAAGAGAAATTAACTTATACCAAAACTTTTAAATTTTTTTAGTTTTTTTCTTTCCTACCAGCCAGCTTAGTGAAAACAACTCTATGATTCTTTAAACAAACACAGTTTTATCAAACTCTTTACCTTATTATTGATGTCGTTATTGAAGCCACTATAAATCATAATAGCATAATGAATGCAGATAGTTTTAATAAACAGTGAACCTCTATATCGTTAACTGAAGTAGAAAACCAAGTAACTAACTAAAAATGAGAAATCGATATTTAAACCTACATATTATAGCATATTTTATTAAACTCTTTACCACAATAAATTAAAAGTGATATGAGCCAAAGTTAAAACCAAATACTAAAAAAAAACTGCTGCTATTGTAATTGAAAAAAATGTTTTTGTTTCCACTGTAAAATTTTGAAAAGTATGGTAACATGACTGCTTTGTAGCCAACGTTAATGGCCCTTCGAATCAAAAAAATAAAAATATTTCTTTAGCGTGTAATTTTACCTACAACTTGCAATTTGATAATAAAATGTTTTTAATAAATGAAATGCTAACAAAAAAAATCAGAAAATGATTCAATCTAAACTTGCAAAACAACAAATCATTAAAAATTCATCAACAAAGACCAAAGACCTTAAAAAGATTTGAAAACAATTATTTACAAATTTAAAAACGACGTGCTTTCAAATAAGAAAAGTGTATACGTTTTTATTTAATTATTTTTTAATTTTGAAAATTTTTTCTAGATGTATTTAAATAAAAGATAATTTGTTTCTTTTAATAATTAAGTCAATATTCTTTGTTTAAATTGAGCAAAATATTTTGTTATTTTGAGTACAAACTAAAATCAAAAAATATCAAATAATTAAAACGTTTTGTTTGTTTTGTAAAATATTTGTAAAATATAAAAATTTCATATATATTTTTTTTAGGTTTAAATGTAAAAGCTTTTTTGATTTTACCTTAAAAAATTACAACATTTACCCCCATATTCTCTATTAATAATTTTTTTTTTATCGTAACAATATACTGACGTTACTGACGGTCAGTATATCGTTGCAGTAAATTTATGTAATGGTGGTGGGGTTGATTTAAGCTTAGTTTTAATATAATTTTTTTTAATATAAATTTTTTTTTCACACATTAAAATCTTAAAAAATATTTTCAATAACTACATTTAAAAAGATATAAAGAAAAATAAGCGTTTGTTTTTAAAAGAAAAAATACATTTAAATGTTCAAACCCCATGCATTTGGGGGGGATTTAAGAGTTTTTTATAAAAGTGATATATAATCATTTTGATTTAAATTTAAATAATTAACCAATTCATTAGACAGTTATTGTGTTATCTGTTAATATGTTTAATAGAATAAATGTTTTAATTTTTACAACAGCTATGCACCTTTAAACATACATATATTTTTATTATAAATATAATAAAAGCTTTGAAAATGGTCATATTTATAAGAGCGAAACAAAGAGTTGTTAACAGCCATACTTTGTTGTCAATAATCATTTGCAATTATAATACTTTTGTTACAAAAATTTCAAATATAAAGAAATTATTAGTGTAATTTTTGTTTGTATTATACTCTATAATTGAAGGACAACATTCATTTTGTCAATTAATGGCTACAAAAAATAATATTTACGACCATGGAACCGAACTTATTTGAAAAAAGTGCAATAAGAATTATTATGCACTTGAATTCAAGCGGTTATGAAAAATAACATTCAAGTCAATACAATATTAAAAATGTTATTTTAATTTGAAATGTAACATAATAACACGCATAATAAATACACTTTAAGAATTGGGCCAATATAAAAACTAATTATTTAAAGCTAAAATTTGTTTCTTTCTTTTTAAATTATATGTTAAATTTATAAAAAAAAAAAACGAATTTATCATAAGGCAAATTATAAAATAATTTTTGTTTATCTTTTTGTTAGTTTCTTTGTTTTTAAATGTTAACTCCAATTTACGTTTGCACTAAACCTCTAATATCCGTTCCCTTCACTTCTGTTGCTCCACCACCTTGAATTGAATTTGCTGTTACTGCTGCTGCTGTGCCAACAAATGCTCCACCTGCTGTTCCGCCTATAAATAAAGCTGTTGTATCCAATATACTATTGGCTGTTGATCCATTGCAAAGATCGTTGTTGTCCATTAACATGTCATCATTGAAATCAAGAAAATCACCCAATTCGGAGCCGATAGTTTGTTGTAATGTTTTTAAATGTTTGTCAGCTAGTTCGATAGCACGTTCGATTTCATCACTTTCATCTTGATGGACTGAAAAAGAAAATGCAAAAGGTTTACCAAACATTTTATTTTAGTAATTGAAAATTTCCTTTGAATATATTTGAACTTATAAAAAATCTTCTTCTTAATAAAGTTTTTATGGTTTAGCGAAAAAGTATTGTTAACTTTTTAAAAAGTAAATTTTCATTCAACTAAAATTTAATCGTAAAGTTTTTTTAAATTAAAGTTTAACTATGTTTTTTTATAAATCCAGGATAACAATAAAAGTTTTTTTTTTGTAAATAAATCTCATATAAAAAACGCACCTGTTGTAAATAATTCTTTAAATGCATCTTCTGGCAGGGAATTTAAAACATTCTCTAAATCATGTTCCTCCAGCAAGTGAGTATCACCCAATGGTATATCATCTTAAAAAATACAAAAGATTTTAAAATAACACGAGAAAAATGGGTCATACACAAACAGCTGGAATCTACCTTCTGGACCGCCCAGCATTAGCTCGGGATCACTTAAGCCTCCCAAACCAGTATCAGCCGAACTGGCCGAACTATTTTCACATATACTCAACATATCCTGAGTAAGAAAATCATCGGCCGTTGGCAAAGAAGTAGTTGAACCCATGCCCGAAGAGGTAAAATTCGAATTGGAATTGGTGTTGAGAAAATTAACATCCGACGTAATTTCAGCTTGAGCACGTTTTTGTGCAGCAAACGAAAACTGCGAAATGAATTCTTTTAGTTCGGTTGGTGTGGAGGCTGTGGCAGAGGTGGCTGTCGTTGTGGCGGAAAAGGAATGTTTATCATTAAGATTAAGCGGCTGCAATTGTGGCTGAGTGTGAGTTTGATGTTGATGATAATGAGGATGGTGATGATGATGCTGTTGTTGTTGCTGATTATCATGACCAAAACTGAATAAATGCTGGGGCAAACCATGACCCACCAAACTGCTACTAAGAGGGGCTAGTGCTGGTGGTGGTAATGATGATATTATAGTATTTGCTTTTGCTGAGGTTACGCCATATAATTGTTGTTGCTGTTGTTGCTTTTGTTGTGGCTGCTGACGTTGAAATTGTTGTGGGTATTGTTGCTGTTGTTGAGAGGTACTGGATGTTATTGAATGTTGTGAATTACTGGCTATTGATTCTAAAGATGTCGTACTATTTTTACGTTTCAAACTAGTCGTTGTTAAACGTGGCATTTGAAGATTTGTTGTAGTTATTGTTGTTTTGGCAGCTGCTGCACCAACTGATTTTTCAACTGCTTTTTTAACACGTTTTTGTGGTCTACCCACTGGATTGGCGGCAGTTAAACTTGCAGTCATTTTTCGTTTACGTCCCGTTTGATTAACTAATGTTGTTCGTTTATTATTATTATTCTTATTTATATTATTACTGTCATTCGTAGTGTGATTGTTGGCTGGTATTTGTTGCAATATTTGAAGTGGTTTTTGTCGCTGCTGCTGCTGCTTTTGTAGATTGGTTTGTGTTTTTATTTTAAATCCTCCATCTGTGCTGATGGCTGCTATTACTTTTGATGCTGCCATTATTGAGTTATTCATTTGAAGGGGATTTGAGGAGATTTTACGTGGTCTTTGTTCATACAAAAAACGATTATAAGCATCGCGTTTACGTGCGTGTTCCATGCACAAGGGCAAATCATGGGTTATATCGAATACTGGTACTCTACATTGAGTATTGTCGGCAAATTTGGCGGTACACGGCAAGAAGACTTGTTGGGCTGTATTGTAGACGATATGTTGTTGGCAGTGTGAGGCCATTTCCAGTGTATACGCCTCACAACCATTTACGCAACAGCGTTTTACATTGGCGGGTAATCTAAAATATAAATAAAATGGAAATTACATATATGACGGTATAAAAAAAAACGTACAAATACAATTTTTAAAGAACTTAAAAAACACTGATGTTCTAAGTGACGGGAAATTTTCTATTTAAGAAAAAGTTTTTACAAATACTCTACGCAAAGTAAGCAAAGTGGCGCCTTAAAAATGTCTAATCTCTAATTTAGGTCAAAAGATTGACAAAAAGTAACTGATATTTTTCCCTCTTTTTTTGCGAGAGATAATGAAGATAAATTCATCATTATCTAAAGTCTAAAAAAAATTCTACTGGACTCCCGATATTTAAAATGTAGTTGGAAAATTCTATCTATATATATAAAGATGAAAAAAATTTTGTTTGAATTTTATAGCTGGCCACACCGTTGGACCGATTTTTTTTGCAGTATGTTACTAATAGTCTCAAAGGAACAATAGACTATAATTTTCAGGAAATTTTGAATGCCACACCCACTTTTCATCCAAATGTGTAAAATAAAAACGATGATGATTGACTAACTGACTGATTTATTATCATACAACCCAAACGCATAAAGTTAAAGACATGAAATTGGGGCTGTGGGCTCACTTAGGGGGTTAAATAGGGTAAACATCGGTACCTTATATTTGTTAAACTAAACAAGATACAAACAAAATTTCAAAAGCATTTTATTTTACTTAAAAAATAAGCGGACAGGTGTCTGGTACTTTTTTGATTTTTGAGTGATTAAAATGTAAAAACGGGTAAAAATTATATTTTGGTACTTTTTTGGGGGCCCATTGCAACTTTTAAACCAATAATGTTAGAAATATAATTTTAACTGAGGACGTCACTCCTGCAAAAAATATGAATACGTTTTTGGTACTTTTTAAATTTGAACTTATAGGGATAAAAACTGTACTTTTTTGGTACTTTTTCAATATAAAATATTTTTATAAATTTTGATAGAATTTATGTACAGGTTTACCGTTCTACTTCCACTAACACGCAGACATGTATTTGAGAAAAACATTTTGGGGAATAAAAAAGTACCAAAAAGGGGGGAAAACGGGAAAATGCGTTATATGTATATAAACTACTCGACCAATTTGGAAAAAATTTGAAACACAAGTTCCTTTAGACTTAAAAAATAATATGAAATAATACAATTTAAATAACATTAATATTGGGATAAAGAAAGGAAACATTTCGGGTAGACAGGGACGAAAAAGGTACTATTTTAATATTTTTTTTTTTTTGGAGTTTATGAGTCTAGAAATGTAAAATAAGGGCCTATGGCTTTTAATAATTTAATTAAGACTGAAAATCATATAATGGGACGAAAAAGTACTTTTTTAACTTTTAGAGTACTTTTTTAGTTTTTCGAGTAATTAGGGCCTCTTAATCCTGATTGAGATAGAAAATCACATATGGGGAAAAAATATTACGTTATATACGATATATTTTATTTTATATTTGACAACAATTAATACTGTTTTTGGAATTTTCTCCCTTAACCCTCTTTGATATTCTCTACTAATATTAATGCAGTTTAATTTATATTTTTGAAAAACTGTAAATTTAAAGAATTTTATAAAAGTCTTCTAGTTTTTTTTGTTTTTTTAATCATTTTTCTTTAAATGTGAATTTAAAAAAAAATAACTTCATGGTTTAAAGAAAATTTGCGAAAACTTACTCTTTTTTATTTTGTTCACTCTGTTGATATTTTCTCAACAAACGATCGACGCACAATAGACGTCGTTTCGAAATTTGCATGGGTAATTTTTGCAGAGATCTTGTGGATAGAAGTTGCATGGCTTGTCGTCGCAACTGTTGCTTATAAACGGCAATACGTTCTTCTCTAAGCAACGAACGTTTACCAGTCGTTTTGTCTATCAGCAGCAAATCAGAGGATTTAGACAAATCAAACATATTAAGCCAATACTGTTGTAGACAATAGGGTAAGCCAGTGGTTGTCGCTAAATGTGTTGTTTCCAAATTGACATGATGTTGAGACATTTTAACTATGGCCACGGCACCCTTCGTTGTGCTACAACCTATTTGCCAAAAGGGACAGTTCAGATCGTTGCTTGAATTTGTTAAAGAGTTTACGGCATTTAATTTGCGGGTTTTGTATGAAATGTGCGTTGAATTTTTTGTTTTTCCTGAGTTGACATTGGTTGCTTTCGTTTCTTTCGCAACTAAATTTGTGGTGAATGTTGCTGGTATTTTATAATCGTCATTTGACGTTTGTTTTTCTGGAAAATTTAAAGCTTTAATTGTTGTTTTTGTTGTGGTTGCACTTTGTTGTTGTATGGAAGACGTATCGATCTGTTGCTGCTGCTGCTGTTGTTGTTGTTGTTGATAATTTGTTTTCAAGGCGGGTATTGACACTTTCTTTTTCTCATTTATTTTGAGTTGTGGGGTTGGTAATGAGATTGGCGATGTGGGTGCTACTGCTACCGCCACTGGCGGTGGCTGTGTCTCAATTTCAGTTTGTGGTTTTACAAATTGTACATTATTCGAAGATTTCTCATTCGTTTGCGTTACTATGGCCATACGAAATATTACATTTACAGGTATTTCATTTAAATCTTCAGTTTCGGAATGTTCGACGGTACTATTTGCCTGATCCATCAATTTTGTGGAAGCTGCCATCGTGGCGTCTAATGGGGATGGTGTTTTTATTGGTGGCGTAATGGACTTGACATTGTCAGCGCAGGCGATCACTTCAGTTTCTGGTGAATTTTTCGATTTTTTTAAACATTCCACCTTGTGTAAATGCTGGGCCAATGTGTGATTATGAAATTTCGATGGTGGCAAACACTGATTAGGTGAATGGGTAGATGTTGGAGGAGGTAGCGATGCTAACGGTGTATGGACAATAGTTGGAGCTACTTTAGCCATTGCAGTTGTAGTCAATGAGGGATTCAAGGTGATAGTAGTGCTGCCAACAGTTTGTACTGTTGGCGTTACGCAACCCATCGGAGGTGCAGTGTGAGATGTCGTTGTTGTGGCTTTTGAGGCCACCACCATCACACTGGTCATGTGTCCACCAACAGCAGTGTTTGCCGTTGTTGCTGCTGGCGATTCCAAAAGCAATGGAGTTTGCCATAGTGATGGTGTGGGTGGTGTGTACAACGGTGGCGGTGAAATAGATTTCAAATCTCCCCCATAAATAGATGATGAGTTCACATAGTTTTGCTGATGGTAATGTGGCTGTGGCTGTTGTTGCTGTAGTTGTGGTCTTACAATACAAACATTTGTTGGTTTTTTAATATTGCCATTGTTAGTTGGCGTTGTTGTTATTATTGTTGTTGTTGTTGTTGCAGATGTTGGTGTCGCTGTTAGAGGTTGTAGTATTACATTACTTTTAGATTTGGGTGCTGTGTTATTGTTTATTGTTGTGGTTCGTAATGATGATGGTGATGATGACGATGATGATAACGATAATGATGTTGTAGATGACGGTGATGATAAAAGAGACGCCTGCGTCTTTATTGTGTTTGATGCTATCTTTCCATTTGTTTCAGTTAAAAGTAACTTTTGTTGTTGTTGCAATTTTCCAATACTTATTGTTGTTGAAGATGCCAGGTCATTTAATCTGGAACGCGTTTTCTTAAAAAAACAAAATTAATAATTTTAAATAAAAGAAACATATTAAGAAAAAAAGGGTTGAAACTGTTTTTTATTATCAACCAACTACATGTTTAAAATAATATTGTTGCGATATTTTTTTATCGTTTTATTTTTAAATACACTTCAATTTTAGGGCGTCGCACACAAGTGCTAAATTGGCACGAAATTCTTTATCACAAAGTTTGAAAATCAAAATATTTTTATTGTTTCTCTATATTTACAATTTGCTGTTAAAGTTCCTTAATTCTAACTTCTTTTGGGTGGAAACAATGGAAAATTTTGAAAATTGAGATGTATTAAAGTATAAAATAAATTTATTTTTGTTTAGATACATAAAGTTGTAAAGGTTGAATACGTCCCACATCAAATACCCTGTTTATACGTTAGTATTTATTTGCCGAATAAACGGTGGGGAGTTAACTTTGAATTCACACAAGATAAACTCACGAAAACAAGCACTGGGGGCAAATTTCGGCATTCGATATGGATCGAAATTTTACTCAGTTTTCTTTACTTTTTGTTATAGAAGTTCTAAAAAAATTTTTTTCAATTTCGATCGCTATCAAATGCCTTAAAATTTATTGAATATTTTATTGCAGAGAAAATGGTTTAAATAGACATTTGAAATTGTTAGTCGTGATTTTGTATCCAAAACTAAAATTGTGCTTTTTTATATTGTAATTGCGATGCATATTTTTCGTTTTAAGCTGGTTTTTTTTAAACTTTTCTTCAATTTAAGAAAAAAACAAAAGTTATAATAAATTGAAAATGTAAATTTTACCTGTGTATTAAATAATATGGGTGGTGTCGTTGGCACTGATTCTGTGAACACATACGGATCTTCCTGTTGTATCCCTACTACTCCTGTTCCTTGTGTGTTGCGTCTATTCTCCTTAATAATGTTGTTGTTGTTGGCAAAATTTTTACAATTATTCCTATTATGGTTGCTGTTGTTGCTTGTTATAAATCTTGATGCCTGCTGACATGACATGTCCCGGTAAAAAAAATTCCTTGTTTTTTTCTCTTTACTTTGTT
>NDXZ01067612.1:0-13376 GCA_003055125.1 Paykullia maculata | reverse complement strand
AGCAACTTATCCGACCAATTTTAAAGTAATATTAATTGCTTGAGATAAATTTATTTATATTTAGCCGACCAATATTATAATAAAATCAGTTACCTAAATGGAAAGAAAATACAATTTCATTCCACTGTTAGTCGAAAAGGGGCGGTCGGCAAAGTACAGGATTCCTATTCCCCAAAATAGTTTAAATTGGAGTCGTAGCGTGGTCGTTACGACGTCTAAAATCGACTCCGGCCGACCCACATCGTACCGACCAATCTGTATTGCTTGGGTAGTTAGTTTTAAACATATTAGGAATATCGTAAAAATTCAGTTTTTGGAGCAGTTCCAGGAACTCAATAAATTTATAATCAGAAATTTAAAACACCTTAAAGTAAGCAGGGTTTCGAAATAAATAAAAATTTTTGCTCTTAGCAAAGTGCTAATTAAATTAATTAAGCAGTTAATTGAGAAAATGTATTCATAATTTTTTTAACTTTAATTTTTAGAAGACAATCCCACACTAAATTCTACAGAGAAATTGAAGCAGCGTTTATTTTGTTTAGTTTTTTTTCCTGGTAGCATTGACACCAAGTGAAAGAGTGTATACTTGCAATGTGTGTTCATGACACTGAAACGAATAAAAAATCATTTCAAAAACGAAATAAAACACATTTTTTTCTTAACAAAATTTCTTTAAAAAATTAAATTTTTTAAAATTTTTGTAGCTAACCCTCCTTCAATTGGTTTGAATACCAGTAAATGCTAAAAAAAACAAAGCTGCAATTTGTTTACTACAACAAAATCAAGTTTCTAATGGTGGGACATAATTAAAAAAATTTAACAATACTGAAAACTAATATGTGTAATTGATATACATTTCCAGAAAATTATACAAAACTCAAAGTCTTCTTTCATTGTTGAAGAAGGCGACAGCCTTAAAGTTCATAGAACAAAGCTAAGTTTTTTATTTATTTAGTTTTCAATTAATCCTTAACATATATTTTTAATATAAATTTAATTACAAAAAAATTTTTTTTTGACAAGTTAACTTGCTACACGCTTTAAAATATTACTTTCAATGTTGTTTCTAAAAGTGCATATCACTTGTAACATAATTTGAATTAACATTAAAATAATTAAACTTGCCAACGATAGCTCTGTTTTTAGCCATAAATGCTTGCTAAGGAGTGAACATTTGTTTACATTCTTACTCTCATCAGCTTCTCATCACAAGATAAATTTATTTTATATAATTTACTTTTGATGTATATCTGTAACTGCACTTTTTTAAAGAGAGTTTAAAGAGAGAGAGAGAGAGAGAGAGATAGAGATGAGGCGATGTTAATGATTTAATATTCATAAAGAAACGAAATACATAAATTACATAAAATATTAAACAAATTTTTTGAAAAATATTATAAATGTTAAATATTGCACGATACTGTACTACTTTAAATAACATTTCTTAACTATGTTTAATAAAGAAACTAAAATTTATCAGATTTTATAAATAAGACAACTAGATGAAAAGCTACAAAATTGGTTTTATATTGCCACCTTTCCCCTATTTCCATAATATTGGCCAACACTGTAACATTAAAAATGCATAACATAAAATGTAGTACATGAGTAAACAACGTAAATAAGAATGAAGGAAGGTAGACGGTTTTCATTTTTTGTGGTCACATAAAACTGAAAAGATTTAACTAGCTAATGTTAAATATTATATGCTCATTTTATATTATTTCATTTCGTTTGCTACAAATATGGACACATTGGTTAAAGCATGCTGCGTTTATGCCCTGGGGTGCCTTTTTTTATGTAGCACCGACAACAAGCTCTTTTAAATTTTCCTTCTTTTCTCCAAATACTGAAAAATTAAAAAATAAAATGTCACTGTTATTTAGTCATCTTGTCTAGAGATTTTATTGCAGACACATTCAATCAAATACACCCACCCATTAACCGTAATTCCACCAAAAAGTAAAGTGTGTAATTAAAGAGTGCACAGTGGGGTCTTTCGCATATATAGACATATATGTATGTATGTTTTAACCAAACGTACAGATTGGTTTGAAACTTGAAAGTTTTATAAGTTTTGAAAATATGTATTAAATGATTGTTTAAACTTTTAAGTTTAATAATATTTTAAAACACAATGAAAACAAATAAAAGATACGGTGTTACTTTTTTTTAATATCTCAATAAAGCGTTCATAAATGAATGTTCAAAATAAGTAAGAAATTAATTAGCTTAAATTAAAAATCTTAAAAATTTAATAACAATGTCTTAATAATCATATTTCTTTTAGTTTTGTTTTGTTTTTATCTGAAAATATGTAAGATATTGTTTAAATTTTATTTCCTAACTTTGTCTTTGTTACTACAATTAATTTGTTTTTATTTTTAATTATACATTTTTATTGTGTTTAGATATCTTTTAATTGATTTAAGATGATATAATTCCGTATAACTAAGATTTTTAAAGTTTGCTAAAACTTTTGAAGACCTAGAAGTTTTTCTCACCCAAAACAATAAATCTTATCCCATTGTAAGCCGTGGCTGATTTAACTGAATACTTTTGCTAAAATCCTGTCATTACAAAGTTACATATTAATTGACATTCATTTTGAAAAAGGTCCCATTGTAGTTTTGCTCTACGATGTCATTGATTTTTATTCGTTTAAAATTTAATCTGATATTGATAAAAACTTTTTCTTAAACATTTTCTAAATGTTTGTAGGGCATTGTTTTGCTTAAATATAAATTTTGGGAAAAGTATAAAAAACAACTGAAAAAGTAAACAAAAAGTGTCAATGTCTGATAAGGGTTTTTTATTTTTTGGCTTCTAAAATAAAACATAAATGATCAACAGCAGGATAGCGAAAATAACATTCGTTTGTTAATTTAATGTCGATATTATGGCGTTGATAAACAATGTTAAATTTCAAGGCAATTCCCAAAACGACTTAACAAATACAAAAGTAAACTATAAAGTTCTATAAAAAACGATACTATTTAGGAATCATGAAATTAGCGTTTTTCAAATCTTATCGTTCTTTCCATCACTGGTTTTTTTAAAGAAATTTGAAGCAAAGAGTTTCTAATAAACCCATTCCAAAGAAATGTCCAATAAACATACATAAATTTGCATAACGATTAATTCCTAATGGTCTTTTGTTAATGGCTTTACAATTTAAAAAAGATTTAAATAAATAAAACCAAATAATTTTTAGCCTGCTCTCGTATCTAAGTGTGCAAGTTACATATGAAAGAATTTGTGCTTTGTATTAATTTAATTTATATACATACCTAAATTAAATAACTTTTTATTTTATTAATAATTATATAGAATTTATATTTGACTTAAATTGATTGACATATAATATAATTATATGGTTTTTATTAATTTATTTTAAAAGACAACATAAATAAAACATTAGACAAATAGGAAAGAAACAAGAATGTTAACTAAAGCTGGCAAAACTAATGTTTTTCATTAGCAATAATAATGCATTTTATAAAGGGCGTTTTTTTAGAAGCAAAGAACTGGCAATACCGTTTTATGTAGCAGCTAAGCTCCAACTTAATATAATCTTAGAAAAGATAATAAAAGTAAAGTAATTAAATGAAATATCTATATTTTAACCTTAAGATTTATCTGCCGTTTTAAAGAGCACTGGAGTTTCAGTTTTAAAAATATTCGAACATAATTAAGTCTAAAAATTTGAAAATAGAATTTGTTCTTCTAATAACCTGTTTGAAAAAATTTTAAGCATTAAAAACAAATTTCATTTTTTAACTCCCATATTCATAAACAATTTTAAATTCATCAGAAGTTTGTTAAACAAATAATGTATTAAAATTTCGTTTAAAAAGCCTAAAATAGTAAAAATAATTTCAAAAAAACAAAGTCAGCAGGTTGTCGCAAAAAACAGCAACCCGAATCACTTCCCATAAATTTTGTAATTTGTTATTAAACTTTTGCTGTCTTTTTTTAAGTTTTTCGTTTCTACTTTATTATTTTATAATAAATATAAAAATTCTTTTAAAAGTTTGACACTTCTAACTTTTGTTTTTATTTTTATTTTTAAAACATATTTAAAATCAACTGATCCGAGTTCCCACTTGCTCATATTTTGTTATAATTTGTATGAAAACATTTAACTATTTGATGTGTCACCCATTTAAAGCTGGTTTAATTTAAAACATACTTTATTTTTGACTATAATAGCAAAAGAGTTAATAAGGGGTTTTTATTTTATAGTCGTTTAAAAAAAAACCAACTTCAGTTTGTAACTATGAATACGGGCCAATATGTTTAGGAATTGAAGATAAAGTTTTAAAAAAAATAGAAAATAAAAAAATAAATTTAAAATTGGAATCGCGCATGCAAATAACTTTAACTAAAGTTTTAGAAAAATGATTACGTTTAAAATTTCTAACATTCAAAATTAAAAGAAAACCAATTTAAAATGTTTTAATGTTCGAAAAGCGAACTTTCAAATATCGAACAAGATTGTTTTGAGTATTTGATATTTTGTATTGATATTTTTACCAAACTTTTAAAAAATTTAGATCTTTGCAAAAAAGTATTTAAAACTTATATTCTTTCCAAAATACATGGCAAACATTATTGCATGTATTTTTTAATGTTCAAAGTTCAAAGTTTAATTGAAAAAAAAGGTTTATGTGAGTATAATATTAATAATTAATAATTTTAAATTCTTTGGTTTCATGGGGAGTTTAACATTTGTGAAACTTTTAATATAGAAATTTTTAACACAACTTATAAACTCATAAGTAGATATATCAAAGGATAATAAATATTTCGTAGCTATTCTGATTTCGGAAAAATTTTAATATTTTTAAATAAAAGTTTTAAAAATATAAAGTTCGAAAATTGGAACCTAAATTTAAAAGATATTAATATTTAACGATATTATTTTCGATTTAGAGATCATGTTATTATATTTAAAAGTTAATACAGATGACAACTGGTAATTGGCAACTAACATTTGTCAAATTTATTTTTATTAATTTGTTTACATTAAGCCTTGTGCGGTTATTCTATTTGCCATGGTCATATATTGACAGTAAGTCACTGCCAATTTTTTCTTAAAGTAAAATAATGAGGAAAAATTTTATTATAACAAGGAAGAAATCATTTGCCATCATTGCCACAAATATAACCGCCAATATACTAATCTGCGCTCTGTTTAAATATTTAAATATTTATTTATGAGAAGTTTAATTAAATAAAAAAATATACTACACTATAAATTAAATAAATGTTTTTTTTTTTTATAAAAATAATAATAATAAAAAACATGATATATAACATGCAACTACAGTGCAGCATTTTTTTTATTAAATGAGAAAAGAAATACACAAACAAACAAACAAACTATTACTTCAAGACAACATGCTTTTAAATGCAGAAGTTAAAAAAAATGATAAATAATATTAAAAAAAACGTTATTATTTAAAATAAAAATTGCTATGAACAAATAATATGAAAGGGATGTAAACAGTGAAGAATAGCAAGAAGTGGAAGTGTTTAAGCGAGTGTTAATAAAATAAGAGCTACAAAACAGTCTATCTTAAATAATATAGATTTAACAAAGCCAAAGCAAAACTAATTAAATCAAACAGATTTTTATTTTCTATTTATAACACCTCTTAACAAAACACTCTTTTTTGTAATTGTGTATTTGTCTTGAATATGTGAACATGTAACTTTCCATTTTGTTTTTCCTGAATGCAAACTTAATTACGTGTATGAAATTTAAAATTAAAATTTCAATTCTAGAGTCTATACGCAGTTCTTTTCAAAGATCAATACAAATGACGCATATGAACAGGAAACAAACAATTTACCTGGTAAATAATGCAGCAATGCCCCAAGCCAAAGAACAAATCAAAATGGCTCTGGTTTTGGTACATACATAACCGGCTTTAAGCGGTTCACAAATGGCATAATAACGCTCAAACGATATCGCCAATATTGTTAAGACACTGGCATGAGCCACAGTTAGTTCAACAAATGGTACAGCTTTACCTAGAAAGTGTTAAAAAAAATTCAAAAAAAATTATTATTTAAGATCGTTAAATGTAAATTCAAAATTTTCGATTTGTAAGGAAAATTCTTGATTAATGGAAAACTTCTAGTAATATGTATCATATGTATTTGTAAATTTAATAACTTTATGTATTAAAAGGAAGGATTTAATACATTTTATCTCGAATGAAACATTTTAAATAAACAATTAAACATTTTAGTAAATGTAATATTTTATCGACAAATATTCACTGCAGAGAGGTTTTATTTATCAAAAAAATTCCAATAAAGTTTTTTTGTTTTTTTATAATTTTTAATAAATTTGCGAAAACTTTCTACTGATTTTTTTGCACAGAAAATTATGTTGATATGTCTTAAAATATTTTTTTAAAAGATATTTGTGTTAAATATTTTATTTGTAATCCTAAATATATAAAAAATTTGTTGATGAATTATTTTTACTAAAAGTTGTTTGTTTTATATATTTTCTTACACATTTCATGTCCCAATGCCCAGGTTTCGGGTTTTGTATTCAATTCAACTAAAACCGTTGGAGTACAAACCAAAAGTACTAACAAATCAGCAATACTAAGGTTTGTTAAAAATATATTCGTTGAATTGCGCATATCCTTCGTTCGGACTATAACAATGGGAACCTGAAAATGAAAAAGTGAAATACAGTGGGTCACGCGCAATTATTTTATGACATTTATAGTTAAACAGTTTAATGTGTAATTTTAAGGAGTAGAAATAATTTTTATATGGGGACTTCATCTAATTATAAACCAATGAATAGAAATTTTTTTTAGGAGATGTGTGTTCACTTGACATTATCTTTTGTATTTTTTTTTTATAAATTTTATTTTGATTTTTTAATACATTAACGTTTTGGCGTTTAATAGTTATTTAGTTTTAAATTAATTGAATTAAATTTTTGTTTACAATAATAAACAAATAAAATAATAATTTTTATCAAAATACGTAAATTAAAATATACAAAATTATTGGAAGCTGGGAATATTTACAGGACAACCCAAGAATTTAAATTAGTTAAACAAGTAATAATTTTGGTATTATTATGGTAGCAGTGCACTGTGTCTGTTTATACATACTATTATACGATCTTTAAATTTATTTCGGATACCAGTAGAAGTCCATTTTTGATGCAATCGTGTCTTTTATTACTATTAAAGTTTTTTTCTTTTTGCTCGGCTTTTGTATTTTCCATGCAATTTAATAAACTAATCACATCTCTTTAAGGATTAAGCAGTAAATAAATCATAGTTTATAAAATAGAAGAATAAAATGAAACTATAAAACATAATTCCAACCATTAAAAATTTGTTCACCATTAAAAAGAAAGTGACCCTTTGTACCAAAGCAAATAATCTAAATTGAAAAAAAAGAAAGAAAGGATTTGAACTTACCATTAGGTTTCCTATAACACCCATTACCATAATGACGATGCAGAAAGACATGGCTGTGGTACGTATGTATGGGGGAATTTCCGGTATTTCATTATCATATAAAGTGGCATTAAAGGATGACGTCGATGATGAAGATGTATCGTTAGAAAATGATGTGACATTAAATATTGATGTTGTTGAAGAACTTGTTGAGCTAACAGCGGGAGTAGCAATGATGCTGTGGATGGTGGGAAAAAAGCCTTCATTTTTATTATTATTTTTACTGCCATTAAAAGCAGTGACAACTTGATTTTTATGGTGTCGTTTTATTATTTCAGCCAGTGATGCAGAAGTAAAAGATTTTTGCCAAAATGTTGCATTAAATGAAAGTGCTTGATTCTTGGGAAAGGTTACCGCTGGCAAAGATTGTTCTGCCACCAAAATGACCTTGTTAGGGTGGTTGTGGTCAGCGGAAGTATTGGTGGTATAGAAGGAAAGCACCATATAACAAACCAATAAAATTTCAAATGCCACAGAATTTGTTTGTGTCGGTGGTCTTTTGTAATAACGCTTATGGGAGTGTGTAAATATTGGTTTTCCTGTTGCTTTGAAATTTCTTTCATTTTGCGGGCGTTTGATGCGGCGGCAGACCGCAAAAGTCTTGCACGCGCTCAATATCGCCTCGATAAACGTCTGTTTACAATACGTGGTACAAACTCTGCTCGTAACTTCAAGGGCGTTTATTAGCTTTTTTCTTAGTTACATTTACATATGTCTTATTGTAATACAAAGTGCTGTTTCTAAAGTTGTTTCTGCTTTTGTTATTAGTGTCGTTAACACAAGCATCATAATCTTCAATATTTCGATTACTCGTATGGTTGTGCTTTATGTTTTTCAAATATGTATGTATGTATGTATGTAAGTATATGTAAATTAATTACAACACTTTCACTTTTTAGTCACTTTTAAAGCTCTTGTAGGCAGGATACTATCCAGCTGTTACAGTGATGTGGACCGCAGGATATTCTGCAGTTCGTTGTCCTTTTTTTCGTCTTATGTTATTGTTATTCCCTTATTTTTTTATTTTATTTCTTACACGTTTTTAGCAATTTTGTTATTCTTATTTTTTTTGCTAAGTTAATTTGTGTTTTTATTAGATTTTATTTAACACGTTTCCATCCTTCCGTAACATCATGTCAGCAAACACTTGTGTTATAGTCTTGTACTCATTTAATCGGATTTATTTAATTTGTGTTCATTTTTCAATTACGCAAGAATATATGTATGCATTTAATAATAAATGATGATGTAAATAAGGATTTATCCATTATGGCTCAATTATAGTTATAACCACAGGGATTACAAATCCTTTTGAAGCACTAAAAAGTCAAGCAAATAGAAGGAGAGAAAAAAGGACATATAATTAGAGGAATAATAATCAAATTCGTTTGAATCAATATTTATACATACATACATACATACATACATATGTACACACATATGTATGTATGTATGTATTTTAAAAACTTAATTTTTTTTAATCTCAAGGATATTGGGAGCAATAAGATAACTCCTAGTTCTAAGAAATGATTAATGTTTTTATTTTTATTATTATTATTATTTTTTCTTTTGATAAGTTTTTCATGAATTACTCTTGTTTGTACAACATAAAAAAATAAAATAAGTCGAAAGAAAAAAACATTTTATGATATATTTCCTTTAAAAATTAATTTTATTATATTTGATAATTTCACGTAATAAAATTTCTGTGAAGAAGCTTTTGTTGAACGATTTATTCACAGTGCGAAAAAAAATCATTTAGATTAAACTGTTTAAAGAGGTTAAACATAAAAAGGTATTTTTTAAATTAAACACAATTTTTGCAGCTCTAAAGGACGGATAATTTCTGTTATAATTAAATAAGTTGCGCAGTATTTTTATATAAAACGATACACAAGTTATTACAATTAAACTACAAGCGACAAAATTATGTTTACACTTTGGTATTTATGGTGTTGCTTGTAGCCAAAATATGATTTCGCTGTTTCAAACGGTTTTCTCTATGCCTGGGAAAAAAATAAATCACAAAACTAAAAAAATATTAAAGAAAACAATTCCAAACAATCACTAATGCACGCAGTCAATCCCACAGTATCACCGGATTATTTGTAAACTCTTGCATATACCCACCTACGACTTTGATAGAAAGAACTATTACGTTTATACGTAATCAAACTTGAATTACGAAAGCGGTGTTTACTTCAGTATTTATTAAATTGCAAACATTACAAATTTAAAACTTTGATTTTGACGATAAGAATTTATACTAAAAGAAAAATATATGTTTTTTAGTCAATTGCTAATTAAATAACAAAATATTTCAATGTTCACGTAATTTTTCTATTTTTTATTTCATTTAATAAAATATTAGTACTTTATATGTACATATGTGTATAGTGCAATAAATTTAAGCCCATTACCAAAATACCATATTTATATGTCAGTCGTTTAGTGCGCAAATCGATTAACTCCACTTTTAAAAAATCTTAAATTTATAATAATGATAAACACCATTAAGCAGCATGATTTTTTTGATCATTGAATAGTACGTCTTAATTTTATTATTAATGTTCATTATTTCATCACATTTCTCAACTTTCTTGTGCACTAAGCGGCTCAAGTATGTAAAAGCATACATGTTTACCAAATATTACAAAAAAATATTTAATCATTTAAGTCCAATAATCCACTAAGTCAGCCTGTGTGTCTTCTGTGTGTCAGACATACAATATTTTTCCATCATTAATTATAAATAAATATGTAGTTCTATTGAGTTTATATCTTAATGTTGCTGCTTTTGTGGAAATATTCTAATAATTTTTCACTTGTAATTATATTTTTTTGCTTTTTTTTGTTTATCTTTCACGAGAAATGGTTGAAAATTTAAAGCGGTTGTTACAACACAACTTAATAATTGACGTTGCCAGATAGTCTGCATTAAGACACGGAAACTTTTGAAAGGGAAACATTTAGATTGGTAGCATATTACGGGTGGGAAAGATAACATCGTTTTTGTATTCGGTACTCGGCGATACATTTTGTTGACATATACTTTGTTTGATTTCTTTTATCTGGCGTTGTTTTGTGTGGTTTTAACAGCAATAATAATGGAATGCTGCCGACAACATGTTGGTCTGTGTGAACGCGAATAAAAAAACAAAAGAGAATTCCAGATGTTTTTCCTCTAAATGTTCGCACCTCTAAACTCGGATATTTTTAAACTAAATATAATTAAGTTCACAAAAAAAATTTTTAAAAAAGGATCATGTTATTAACAATAATAAGTAAATTATTTATTTTAAAAAATGTTAATGCTTTCCTTTCGGTGGAAAGATTTTAATTATAGAACCAATATATATTGATTCCTTATAAATATTGTGATAAACTATGGGTTTGCAAAATATTTTCTAATTATAGAAATAAACTTTAAATATTTTTTAGAAAATGTTCTATTTTTAAAAACATTTTAATTATGTTTCTTTTTATTAATAAACATTTTTGGATTTATTTTAAAATTTTATAAAATATATTTGTTCAATCATATTATCACATCATAATTATCATATTATATTTTGGATTTGAAATTTAAAAAAATATGATAAAGTCGTTGTTCTGGCAACGCTGTTTATGCCGATTTTTAGTGCTTTTACAACTTGAAGTCATTTTGATTAATGAAATAAATTTATAATGTTTATCATATATACACATTATATTAAAGTAAGAATATCATTAGCTGCATTTACTGCTTCTTAGAAGATAATGAAGACAAGAAACTTTTTTTTTAATTATTAAAAGTCAAGCCACTTACCAATAATAAATTTAAAATTTTGTAATAATTGTGTAATATTTTATTAAAGATATATACAATTTTATAATAATCTAAAAAAATTTGAACGAATTTTTGTTTAATTTTGTTATAAATGACGTTGACTGGGCAAAATATTGACAAAAAAATGAATAAAAACACACACAATATGGTTTGTCATGTTGGCGATGATAATTTCATTAAGATTTTTAATAAATATTTTCCACATATCCATAAGTATTTTTTTATGGTTTATTTTTTAACAACAATTCTGTCAGCAATTTGGATAATTGTAAAAAAAAGCAAATAATTCAATAAACGCTGGCCGTAAAATCATACACAATTTCCAACTGGCTCCAAAAATAAAAATAAAAAAATTACACAAAGAATATTAAACGTTTATAGATCTATTTTTATTTATTTTTAGCTTTTATTGTGCTTCTTTTTTCTTCTTTTAAATATTGCTAATCTATGATGATGATGACCTAAATTGTATTGCCAATTTTTATGCGGCAAAGAGTAAATACAAATTGAGTTGAATAAATTTATTTAATTAAAAACATTTTAGCTTAAAATCTTTTTCTATTTTCCATTAGTTAATTTTAAAATTATTGAGAGAAAAATATTGTATTTTTATCATATGCGTATGAAGACGTAAATCCTTTAAAAGAAAATTAAACTTTTAACACGCCTCGATATAAATTTTGTACGAAGCTATTAATGCTGATAAATGATAATGTTCTTTTTATGTATTATACATATGTATCTATGTGTGTATGTATGTATGTATTAGTCCTTTTCGCTTTTCTAACAAATAAAGAAACCACACAGCTTTAATGACTGCCCAACAGTGTTTGTTATGGCAGTTTCCTTAAATTATAAAACAAACCAGATTAACTAAATTTATTTATATTGTAATCTTGCTAATTTACTTATTATAATTAAAAAAAAATTTCGTTATTTAATTATTCCAAAATTATAAACAAATACTACATACTACTTAGGGGTTTTTTTAACTCTTTTAAGTTAATCAACTACCAACTACAAATTATGTTAGTCGTCAGAACCGTAGGTTGCTCTTGAAAATTTCCATGTGTGAAGATGTTTTTGTATGGATATTGTGGTTAAATGATTTCTCTATAGGCTTTTTCTTCTCTAAGTTCATCGGGATTTGTAACTGAATATACAAAAAAATATGTGTGTGCATGATTTAACTTGTATTTATTTACAATTTATAGTAAAATGCACAATGGCAACGTACACTACAACTTATTTGTACAATTTCGCTTGAAGAAAAGCTAATGCTTTGAAACTGAAAATAAGATTTTTAAACATGAATTCTTCTATTTATTCTGGCTAAAGTTCATTTTTAAATTTCTTCATTATAAAGAAATTAATTTTTGTTTATGATAATTGAATAATATACTGAAAAGTAACTGATAGTCCCCGATATTTATATATTTTGACGCTATGTGAGTGAGAACAAGATTTACCACAACCATTTAAAGCTTTTTGTCCTGCTTCCATCGAACTAATGGCAATAAAGCAGTTGTTGTATTTTTAGTACAACTTCTTGGTTTTGTATCATTTGTTTTGCTTTATTTTGGTCAGTGATTAACAGATGGTTGACCATTAATGATATTACACCGGGCCATGTGCTATTATTTTGTAATAATTTTAAATTATATATAAATAATTTTTTATCTAGTGTCGGGAAACAAAAATGTATTTCTTCATAATGAAGAAACTTAAAAATGAATTTGCCAAAATAAATAAAAAAATTCATTTAAATAAATAAGTTCGACTAAAAAAAATAAAAAATTATTACAGATTTTTAAAAATTTTAGTTTTCAAAGACAAACGATTTGTTACACATTTTAACGAATCCAAATGTGAACATCATATCCCAGCAGCCAAACTCGAAAAAAAGTTATCCCAAAGACAAATTTTAAAAACTGATCATTACCCTTAACATTTTTGAGAACATAATGACTGACAAAACCAAAAACTCTTGTACCATAGTCACTAAAAAAGGAATTAAAATACATTAAATCCACACACACACA
>NDXZ01067587.1:0-11083 GCA_003055125.1 Paykullia maculata | reverse complement strand
TGTGCAAATGTGTTTTAAATTGTACAAAACTTGTCCACTTTTGTAACTTGACAACTTTTTAGAATTTTCATTAAAAATCGTTATATTTTTATAGTTTCCGGCAACAGCTCGTTTTTATGGATTTTTTTTTTAATTTATCAACAATTGCGTCGTTCACACCAAACGAAAAAATAAGGACAAATAAAGTTTTCATTTCACGCCTTTTATTGTTCTTATTGTTCGAAACAGTTTTTCTGCAAAAAAAAAACTCCAAAAGGAAAAAGAAAACATTATTGTTATGACTCTGGGCTTTTGTGGTTATTTTTATTATAATTTGTTGAGGCGCGAAAATAAAACGAAAATCCATGACTCAAAGCAGCAGCAGCAGAAAAAAAACCTGAACAGGAAGGAAGGAAATTTGCAAAAAGGATGCAAATAAAAAAAAAATCTGTTATTTTTACACTTAATAAAAAGTCATGCGAAAGCAAAGAAAAAGAAAAATTAAAAATCGCATTTGAAAAATAACTTTTATTGTGTGAATTTCTTTATAGCAATTTGTCACTAATGTCAGTTCCTTTGGTTTGGTGTTTGCAATATTAGTTTTTTTTTTATCACAAAAATTTATATTTTATACTTATCTTATATTTGATTGTTGTTTTTTTTTACAGACGGAACTTTCACACAATCTGCAACAATTGTCAGAGAAAGCACGTTCAACAACAGAGTTTATACAACGGCTAAAGGGCATGAGTGATAAAGTGACGGTAAGTTTTACTTCTTTTATTTTAATTTTTATTTTTAAAATAATTTCACTTGCAATCCTTTAGGCCATTTAAAATATTGCTAAAGAAACATTTTCTTACAAACAAACATAAACTTAAAGTTGTTTCAATTAAAAAACAAAATGTCTTCATTAACTTTGTCTCGAATTCAAAGAAATTAAACAGAAAGCTTTAAAACTACATAAAAGTAAAAAAAAAAGTTCAACAGTTTTAAATTATTATTTTTTAATTAAGAAAAACAGTTGTTTGTTTTTAACTCCTTTAAGGTCTTAAGTTATTTTCATGAAAAATAAAAATTTGCAATTAATTCTGATGACTATTGCTTATAGGAAAATTTTGTTAATTTACTAAAGTAGTTTGTTACATCATTAAAATTTATTTTATTTATTTAATGTTAAAAAAACTTAAACCGTTTATACAGGGTGACATATAATGATTGTTTATGATTTTTACGATCACGACTATCCGGTAAAAAAAAACTGAAGAAGTCGCTAATAAATAAAGTGCTTGTGGTGGCTAACCTAATGACACCTCCCATCCCCTTGCTTTATCCGGCTAATTATCGTCATTATTATCAAACTATTGTTAAATTTGCGATCACTGTGAAAACGCTTTGCCTTAAATTTCTCTCTCAAATTTTATATACAAAATGTAATTTTTGATCTTTTTAAATTGTTTAAACTATTGAATTTTTTCGTGTAAATAAGTAAAGTGGTGTTTTCTGAAGGTTCCATTTTCCTACGGTTGACCGATTTGGCAACACTTTCGTCACTACTGCTCAGTTTAGTTTTTCAGCAAAATTATTTTAAAAATCAATGTTCATTTTTAGAATGCTCTCGCGTGCGATACGTATACTTTTCCGTTAACATAATCGTCCATTCGGGCGATGAATTCGATTTCACACTAAACACACTCTTTCAATGATAATACGCTTCTGTAAAGATGTCGTATATTGCGCCCTGAACTAAAGCCGAATGACCATCGCTGGCTAAATATTAAAATTAAAATAAAAATCCGGTTTTGTGGCAACATTCTGTCCAGTAATAAGACTCATTTCTCATTCAATGGCCAAGTAAAAATCGTGTGGTTTGGACTAAGAAAAATAGACGAGAAATTATTAAAGTTATTCCTTAAATGCGAGCCATGAATATCATTTTTTTTTGGCCCAACTGGATAATAGGTTTACTTTGAACATGTTTTTTCCAATAGTATGGCGCCACATGCCATACAGCACGTCATACAATTGAATTACAAAAAAACATTTAGCGATCGCTTTATATCTCGAAATGGTCCAGTCAATTGTGCGCCAAGATTCCCCCCGGCGGTAGTTAGAAAAGCATCATGATGATATTCCCATCATGGTGCTAATGTCCTCGGGGCAAAAGAGGATTGCCTTAGCCTCGGGTGGCTGGACCCAAATTGTTGATTCACCAGAATCAATCTGGTACCACGGGAACCAGTAAGGCCCCGGGACTTGTCCTGGACTGGTTAATTGGTTGAGGTCGCTTCGGGGTCCACGTGGTGGCTGTGGTTGATACCTGGGTTTTGCATCAGCAGAACTTAGCAGGAAGAGGTGTCAATTTGTCTGATATTCGTCTTCGGACTTATTTCGGACGGTGGAATAATGGGTGTTACTAATAGCACATGCTGTGCAATAGAAGGTCGGAGTCCTGGCTGATGCTTGTGCTAGTGACAGACTTCGGTCAGCCGGATTTTCTCAGGCTCTTCCTTATAGTAGGCAGGTCTGACAGCAAAAGGAACCTAGATAGCCCGAGCTCTTGAGCAAGGTGCCTACTCTATTATCCAGAATCATAATGGTTGGATAAGTTGCTGCCTGTGTGTTCCTTGCAAGTTCACACAGGGGCGATGGTTAACGCATAATAATTTAACTCGTGGTTAGACCACTGTCTGGTAATGTCACGATGTGACGGTACAAACACAAATCTATTTCACGTATGTACACCAAGATCATGTGATTTACAGCCTTCGCATTATTTTCTCTGGTGAAACGTGATTTTATTGGCTTATGGAAGCAAACTAGCAACTTTGAAATCATATTGCGATCGGCGTTAAATGCTTAAAAAAATAGAATACAGCCTGCAGCGTCGTCATTATGACCTAAATCAAGTTTAAACGCTTTGATAAAGCTTATTTTTGTTTAAAATTATGCAATCTCAGCATATTATTATTTTAATTCAATTCTGTACACTTTAAAAAACACCCTTTACCAGTGATTTGATTAGGAGTTTAAGAAGCCTTAAAGGAGGAATTATTCACAGCTCCTCTATGGCACCTCCTTTTAAAACCTACTTCATTATATTTTATAACTGTTTTATTATATTTTCCCTAAAATTTATTACTAAAAATACCATATCTTTTTAAAATATGCTTTAATGCAAAAACTACACAGACAACAGAGAAGAGAAACAATAAAATAATATTTAATTTGTTTGCGAAATGTCTTTACAGCTTTCCTCTGTCTGTCTGTAGTTACATTTACCTGGACCAGACATTTGCTTAAAGTACTTAATTTTTGTTGTTCTTTTTTTTCATATTCTTTAACAAACTCAACATTTACTTTTGATTTACCTGAAGTAAAAGAAGATACAACATAAAACAAACAGAGCGTCTTTCTTGTTTTCAGCTTGTCTTTAAGACTTGTTTTCTTTCGCTTTTTATAAGGCTTTAAAAAAAAGTAAGGAATTGCAAAAAAGACGCAATATTTTTTAATTAAAATTATTTGTCTCTTCTTTCACTGGTAGAGAAAAATAGTAAAATCTTTTAAAATCGTTTTTTTTTTATATTTAACTTTTTTCTTTTGCTGTTTTATGTCACTGATTAGGAATCCTGCATAGAATTTGAAAGACTGGTGGTCGCACAATGTGAAGCGTTAATACAAGCCATACATGACAGACGTGAATATTTGTTAGAGGCAATACGCATGGATAAAGATACAAAAATACGAATATTAAAGGTGGATTAAACAAAAAAACTATTTTAAATTACATAAATTAAATTTAATTAATTTTTTAATTATTTTAAGGATCAACAGTCAAATTGTACTGGAAAGTTGCAACAAACCACAGGTCTAATACAATTTTGTATTGAGGCCTTAAAAGAGACTGACAGTGCTGCTTTTTTGCAGGTAATTATGAAGGAGCAAATTAATCATCCTGATTTTATAAATCTTTTTTGTTTTTCGTTTTTACATAATTTTATATAAATGAAAAATTAAAGCGGGTGAATAAATTTGCCTTATTTCATACATAAATATTTTTTATTTTTTTTAATTTATAAAAAATTATTTTTTTATTTCTATTTCCTTTAATGTTTTCTTTTTAGGTTGGTTCCATGTTAATAAATCGCGTTGCCAATACCGACATGACTTGGCATCAGGAAGTAACAAATGCTGCGCCCCGTGTTTCACCTATAGTTGATTTAACCCTCGATGATGCTTCCGTTTTGAGATCTATTGATAATTTAAATTTCATACAAATGAAACGTAAGTTTCTGAATTAAAATGTTTTCTATTTTTTTTTATTTAAAAATCCAACCCGTTAATTAAATAGAATTTAAATTAAATTAAAAGAAATAAATTTAGAATAGTCCATTATTTTTCTTTATTATAAATTGCACACACATGTCTACAAGTAGTTTTAAATTTCACTTTCTAATTTAAGAGCTGCTCAATTATGGGAATAAATAAAGTTTTTTTTTTTGGGTTAAACTTAAAACCACCAAACACACACACACACACTCTCCTTAATCTAGTACTCAGTTTACATTTTTTGTTTAATTTATGTAAAAACATTAAAATCACATCATGTCTTGCAATTAGTTGATGGTGTGAGTATGACATGTACATATATACCTCTCTATTTTGTTATGGATAACTTTTAAAAGAGAGAGAGTGTGTGTGAGATATGGGAAGACCCCTTTAAAATCACTTAATACACTAAAGTACATTATAGACACAGCTGTGACAAATCACTTTTAATTTTTTTTTATTTTAGTTTTGAGGAAATTTTACAACAACAGAAAAAATACAAAAGATCATTTCAATAATGTTTATTTTGTATACAAACATTTATATTGAAATATGAAACGTTTTTATTTCTTCACTCAACCTTCTTTTACTCAACCTCATAAATATTAAAACAATCTTAAACTAAATTATGGTCTTAAAATACACCATTTCCAAAAACATACGAAGAACATTTTTGACAAACTTTTTATTATTTATTCTAATTATTAAAGTTCTTTACAGAAAATGTAGAAAATTTTTTTATATTTATATAAAAAATATAAAAAAAATGGGGATACCTTAGGATTTTTTTTTTATATAATAAATAAAATATGTAAGACATTTTTTCTTTAAATTAATTTTTAAGAACATTTTATCTTTAAAACACTTTTTATTAAAAGAAAATTTTTGATAATTTTTTTACAAAAATTTAGAATTTTTAATTAAAAAAACTTTTTTATGGGAATAATTTGGGAAATAATTTTTTTTATAGAAAATAAATAAAAAAATATGTAGGAAATTCTTCTTTTAAATAAATTTATATGAATATTTTCTTTTAAAAAAAATTTATATATATTAAATCCTGTTGTTCCTATAAAGAGCATAGGGTCGTCAAAGATGTATAATTAAAAATTATCTTTGTCAAATATTTATCGTTAATTTGTAATTTTTAAAATGTTATAAATATTCCATGTTTTAAACTATTTGCTTTTTAAAGAACTTTTCCTCGCTCTTTGGGAAATTTCTCTCTTTAAGAAAATCAAAATAATTTCTTTTTTAGTTCAGAGAACATTTTCTGTACAGAAAATATTTTTTGAATTTATGCTTAAAAAAATTGTAGATTTTTTTGGTTCTCAAAAAGTTTTTTTTTATAATTTTCTCTTAGTAGAAAATTATCAAAAAAATGTTTTTCCTATAATTGTGTAAAAATACTCTCATTGTAGGAAACTTTTGATTTGGGATTTTTTATTTCCCATTAAAAAAATTTAGAAAATTTTTTTTATAAAAACTTTAGGCAAATATTGTTTAAATTAAAAAACCGATAAAATTTCTTTTTACACAAAATTTTAAATTAATTTTTCCTAAACAAATTTTTTGGGGAAATTGTTCCTTTAAAAAATTATACAAATTTAAAAAATCTTGTCAGACTTTCATCTTGAATTTTTTTTTTTAAAACTTGGTCTTAGGAAATTTTTGCTTAATTTTCTTTTTATTCGAAATTTTCGATAAATTCTCTTCTATTAAGAAATTTGGTGAAATATTTTTCCATATTTATTTTAATATTTCCTGTATTAATTTTTTTTTCAAAAAAACTTTAAAAAAATAAAATTTCTTTAATAAATGGTGTTAATCATTAGAAGCTAAAACACTCATAAATTAGGAAACCACAATGTGTTCAACAAGCAAGTTCGTATAAACAAAAACATGAGTTTATTTTTAGTTAAACATTTTTTTTTTAATAAAAACATTAAACAAACAACATACATTCATAGATACATAGATACATATGTGTATTAATACATACATATGTATTTACACACCTTTTCGTAACTATTTTTAACATATTTTTATATTATTTAAACTAAAAACAACTTACAAAATATTTCAACTTTTTTCTCTCATTCTCTTTACCAACGTTACATGCTGCTTTAACTTGCAATAATAATTTTAAAAAATCATACAACATTTTTGACACAATCATTTAAAAACAACAAAATTTTCGCTTATGCATTATTGAATATGAAAAACAATTGTTTATGTTTAAAAAAAAAAATTGAATTAAAACTGTCACCATTTGTAAATTAAATTACGCTTTTATAGCTGCTAAAGATGGCGATGAAAGATTACCAGCAGGTGAGATGCTTGATGATCATTTAATCAACAATACAACATTTACCACATCAATACTATCCACCAATACAGTCATCAATACCTCATTATTAGATAATAACACTTGCGCTACAACAACGAATGCAACAACACCTACAGCCAGCCCAGCAACAGTTATGACAATACCATCCATGCCGACCAGCTTATTGTCCTTTCAATACAATGAGAATAATAAAACCTCAACATTACGCTCCACCAAATCCAATAAATCATCATCATCTTCCTCCTCAACATCATTATCTCTGAAAATGAATGCATTTAGAAAATTAATTAACTACGACGATTCCATATCATGTATGAATTATTTTCTTATTTGTTTTCTTTTTTCTTCATCATTATTCCTAAAATTTTAAACATTTTCCAAATTTGTTTAATTCTCTTGATTTACATGTTTGTTTTCTGTTATCTGGATCATTGTTTAATTTGTTAAATGTTTCATTTTCTTTAATTCTTCATTCATCTTCATATGTTTTCATTAATAATTGTGTCTAATCCCTAACATGATTTCTATGTTTTACATTTATTTGTTGTATCATTATTACTTTAAATTTGAACTTTATTTAATTTAACAGCATCATTTTGGTTGTTGATTTATTCTGTATGTTTTTTATGTTTTTGTATTTAATTAATTGCAAAATTTGCTTTTGTTTAAATACTAAAAAACATTTTTGGTAGTGGGGTTTTTTAATGTTTTTCATTAAGATGTAATAACATTTAACCTAGACTATGAAATATATTTTAAAAACTGAAAACAAAAAAATTATTTTTTCAATGTTTTTTGGGGTTTGGAAAAAAATTATTACCAATATTAAGACATAATCATAGAGCAACAGAGCTATCGCCACGTATCAATAATTCTACAATATAGTAATTGAGCAAGAATGTTTCAGTTGGACACCTTTTTCAAATGTCAAAACTGTTTAATTAAATTTATTGCTAAAGATGTAGTTTTTTTTAATTATATGTATCAGTTGTTTTCGATATACCGATCTGTGTTTGTAATCCTCATTCCTCCTCAAAGCAAAGTGTAAAATTTGCCATTTTTATTGGTAAGTCCCTGTACCAATCGTAATTGCCATAACGTCTCCATTTGCGATCGAATTCAGTTTCTGAGAAGGCTGTTTACACCAAAAGTGAAGCAACCCCTCTTGGCATTGTGACAGATTGTGGATTTGATTTATGTCAGTACCTGCCACGTTGGCCATACCTGACAATGGTCAAACCACGAGTTGGATGCAAAGCGTCTCCGACCTGTGCTAAACCATGTTTTAATCTCGTAACACTCATAAAGGTGTGTATTCAACCGTCCGAAAAAAGTCGGAAGACGAATATCAGCACAAATTGACACCTCTTCCTGCTAGTTCTGCTAATCCGAAACCCAGGTTATCAACCACAGCCACCACGTGGACCCCAAAGGGGCCTCAACCAATAACCAGTCTAGGACTCAGTCCTGGGGGCTTACTGTGACAATATGTTTCACGTTAGTAAAATTAACCGAGAGAGGCATAGTTTAGGGGCCCCCTTATAACAATAAAAGGATACAGCGCAGCTCTGCCGTTAATGATTTCCCTTTTGGCCACCCTATTAAGTTCATACAAAGTGGTGTCTATAGATCTGCCAGCATTCTGGCATCCACCTAAAGATTTGTTTATCAGTGATTTGTCTTTTAGAATATCTACTATTACCGTCATCATTGTCTTCAAAAGAATGAAAAACAGGCTAATCGGACTAAAATTTTTATTAAAAACCTAAACAAAGACGTCCAAGTTCACTGAATTAATGCAGTAAATATCAAATTCTCATTCGAGAGTATTGTCCCTTAAACTTTCTTTTTTCTATCACTAGCCCCACTGTTAAGGAAACCTTCAGCGACTGCAATCAATCGCATAAATCTTGTTACCATCTCTACTACGAAATAGTCCCATTCTTGTGATTCTCTGGATGTCATCTCTTTTATTCTTTCTACAAAATCCCTTACGTTCCTTATTTCTTTTTATGCTTTTTTAACCTTCCAGGACCAATTATAAAGCGAAATGCACCAAATTTAAACGGATAATTTGTATTTAATGTTCTTATAATAGACGGACCACTGCAAAGTCCAGAAATCATTTGAGCATAAATATACCTCGTTTTAGTTAGTGATAAGCGTAGAAGTGTAGTTTTATAACAACGTTAGTTCTAATACATTAAATCAAATCGTAAATCACATACAACTAAATTTAATTGGGTCCATATTGGGGTTATTTGAACTAAATTTAATTTAAATATTTTTATGAATTGCGACCGCCATTGTAATACTAATGTGAAAGGCTGTCGAAGGGACATCGCTTATTAGACTTAGGGCCATTTTCATGATCTGCCTCAAGTGCGTAATAACTAAAGGTAACTTTAGCTTAACTGAACAATAAAGTTTAATCTCATTAGCACTACTTCTATTTAAAAGAAATTTTATAATATCCAAATTATGGCAGTTTACCACTGACTACAACATTTTACATACAGCTTTGGCAGCTATGAATAATTGATAAAGCAAAAGTGGCACCTTTATCTAGTAATAACAATTTTAATTTAGCAAATCTTATGTTAAAAGTTAAAGGTCGGACAATTCCAACTTAAGCATAAAGATGACTTTTTGGTATACCAAAGTATAATAAACAAAAATTTTTTATCTGTCCGATAACTTTTACTATCGGTAAGTTGTGAAAACGGACTTAAAATTCGGTTCAAAACCAATCAATGTGCTTAGAGGCGCGTGTGAAAGACCTGTTTTTTATGCCGTAAAATTTAGCATAAAAAAACAATATCGTTCTCACATTTATTGTTGTATGGCAGAAAAAGACATAAATATAATTCATTCAACTTACAATATCTTCTGACAGGAAAATATTTGTAAATTCTTTGGACAAGGTCCTTAACTTTCCAATTTACAAGGGATACTTTTGTGTTCTTCTTCTCTGAAAAATTAATTGATTTTTATTAAAAACTTTTTATGCTTTAATTTAGTTTTTACTTTAAATTCATGTTTTCTATTTTTAATCCACGTTCATTTTTGCTTACTTTAGTTTCTCACTTCATTAATTCCCTACAACTACCTTCTAAAAATATTACTACAAATATAGATTAAAATTAATTTGTTTTATATGACATTTACACAATAAAAGGTGTAATTATTTAACAACGTACTAAAAATACAACTCCAAAGGTTGGCTGGTGTTCACTTTTCCGGTTTCCGGTTACTTTAGTAATTTCTACTACAACTGCTACTTGCAACACAACGTATAAAAAAAATACAACTACATTAACACATTTTAATTGCAAGAGATCCTGCTGTGTTCAAGTGGTTGTTGTTATAGTTTCTGTTCATTTGCTATTACTACACCTAAGTTCCGTTTACTGTTATTTAATGATTTCTTCAGTTCATTGTTTTAGCTCAGTTTTGTTTGCTTGTGTTTTTTTCTCTTTTTTTGAAAAGGTTTGGGTTTCTTTTTATTTAAAAAATATATTTTTTTTAATTATATATATTTATAATTTATTGTTATTTTTTTTCTATCCCTAAGTTATAATAAATAAACTGTATCATTGTAGTTTGAAATGTTAAAAAGACATGAATTTTTACTAAAATATTAACACAACAACACAAACTTAACCTTTTACACTTACACACAATAACAATAACAACAGCAACAACAAACATTTCTATAATTTATTAATGAATTTGCATTTTGTGCTAAACAACAACAAACAATTGTTTATTTTTTTTCTATTTCCTTTACGTGTGTACGAACAAAACTTTTGGCCATTATGTGAAACGCAAATACATATTTATTTACAAATTTGGATTATTTGTAATAATAAAAAAAAAAAAAAAATGTGTAAAAAACTACAGCTCCACAACCTCCTGCAATTATACCCGAAGATTGTTCAGCGGAAAATAATTCTGTAACGGTGGCGTGGCAGGCGCCAAATCATTCGTTCGTTGAGGGTTACGTTCTAGAATTAGACGACGGCAGCGGTGGAGAGTTTAGGGTAAGTATGAAGAGGATTTTTATTTTCTTTTAATGAAAAAAAAATTTTTTTTTATTATGAATAATATTCAAGAAATAAAACTTAATACAATTTTATTAGAAATATCAGTATAGAAAGGAAGAAAATTGAAATACAAGAACAAGTAAGAGGAATATTTGGCTGGGCCAAATCTTATATACCCTTCACCATGTGAAAACTGTCCAATTTTTTTCAAATATATCTTTAATTTATCTCAAAGCTGGAAAACATAATTTTTTTTGTGTAAAAAAAGAGGCAGCCGTCTTTTTTTGCTTATATCTCAGCCGATTATGGATGGATCTTGCCAGTTTTCAATACGGATTTTCTCGAAAGTATTTCCAAAAACTAACACACGGACAGACGG
>NDXZ01067492.1:0-16349 GCA_003055125.1 Paykullia maculata | reverse complement strand
AAATTTTGGAAAATGCGCTAACGAAGATATACGAAAAATAAAATATTAAATTGTATTTATACCAATTAAGTTAATGACTTAAACACATGTACATTATTTAGTCGACATATTTAAAATGATTTTGTTTTAATTGTTTGCTTTTAGGAAAATATAAGTTTTCAATTTGAAGGATGTCTGGACTATATTAAGGCTGGTGTAGAGGCTATAATTGAAGATGAAGTAACATCACGTTTTGAGGCTGAACAATTAAAAAGTTGGAATCTATTGACGCGCACAAATCGTCAATATGAATTTATCAATTGGAAAATAACCCTTATCTGGGTGGTTGGTTTTATAGTGCGATATACAATATTAATGCCATTGCGTGTATTAGTATGTTTTATAGGTGTAAGTATGACAAAGTTCATGGATAACATATTTTACAAACAAACAAGCAATTTAAAAGTAACATTATCGTAAAGAAAATTGACTAGTCGGCCTTAAAAAAGTTAATTTCATCAAATTCATTACATTATTAAATGAACAATATTTTTCTTATTAGGTGTTCTCTGCTGTAACTTTGAATAGTTTGGTGTCCTTGATACCGTTTAAGATATTACGCAACTTTTTTGCTGGTATCGTTTTTAAATTTACATTTCGTTTGATTATCTGTTCCTTGTCGGCAGTTGTAAACTTCCATTATACTCAATATAAACCAAAGTCGACTGGCTTTTGTGTGGCCAATCATACATCACCTCTAGATGTGGCCATCCTATCAACAGATTGTACCTTTTCCTTGGTGAGAATCCTCGGGTTGTAATTACTTTTTATTATAGCGCCTATGTTGAGTGGTTGATTTGAATGTTGGAAATCATATTTACTTTTAAAATAAATGAGCACTAGTTGCTTTATTATTAAAAATATGTATGCATATGTATGTACATGTTTATGTATTTATGTATATGCATTGAAAAAGTTTTATTTCTAATAAAAAAACTAATTTCGTCTTTACCATGGTTTTAAAATAATGTTATGGTTAAATTAAATTTATTAATGCTGTCTGTCTTATTTGCATCAAAATCTCTGTCCTAACTTAAATACATATGTATGTATGTATGTTTGTATATATGCTGTATGAACTTACATACATATGTATGTATGTTTAATGTGTGTGTCAATCATCTTATGTGCTTCATTTTTTATTTTTTTTGTTGTGTTTCCATGTCTTGCTTGCTCGCTCTCTTTTTCCATGCTGTTATTTACATTAGGTAGTATGGCTTACTGTTTGTACGGCTGTTGTTGGCTACATGCCCGATGGAGAACGTAAACGTCATGTGGTCAATAATATATTAAGGCATTGCTTTTCAGTTCTGTCTAGTGCCATTTCCGCCGTTATCAATTATCATAATGAAGAAAATCGTCCCACTAGGGGAATTTGTGTAGCCAATCACACCAGTCCAATCGATGTGCTGGTGCTGATGTGCGACACAACATATTCCTTGGTAAGTATTATTAAATACAATTTTGCATGCGGTGGGTTTATAATTACATTGTGTTCATCATTTGGTATTATTTTTATGTTCTGTCAAATCTAACATGGGTTATTATTTTAGTAAATTCTTTATTTGATGTTTTTTTAAAAGTTTGAGAATAAAATATTATCTGTCCTTTTAGATGATTCTTTTGAATAAATATCAAAATTTTTAGAAAATCAAGAACTATTTTTAATTTAATTTAATTTAATAAAAAAGCTTTTTAAATTGTGGCTATACATTTTATACTATTTTAAATATTTACTTAAAAAATCTTTCTAAGTTTTAACATTTTTACTGTTACATAAATACAGGGTTTAAATACAGCATTTTAAACCCTGCATAAATATGTGTTACTGTTTCTAAAAAATTTTAAAATTTAAAGAAACAAATCCTTTTTCATACGGAAAAATTTCACAATAAGCTCTAAAACATGTTGTTTTACAAGAGACATTAAAAATAATCGAAACAAAGAGTGTTTAAATTATTACACTTTCTAGAAAACATCAAATATTATTTTAAAAAAATTCTTAAGAATAAAATTAATTGCAATTATCATCAATATAAAAACATTTAGATTGGTCAACGTCATGGTGGTTTCTTGGGCATTTTACAAAGAGCATTAGCCAGAGCCTCACCACATATTTGGTTTGAAAGAGGTGAAGCCAAGGACAGACATGCTGTGGCAGAACGTTTAAAACAGCACGTATCAGATCCCAATAACCCGCCAATACTTATATTTCCTGAAGGAACCTGTATCAATAACACTTCCGTAATGCAGTTCAAAAAAGGCAGTTTTGAAGTAGGAGGCGTTATATATCCGGTTGCTATAAAGTAATTAAATCATTTGTTTTAATTAAAAAAAAAGTACAAAAATTTAATATATTTATTATATACACACGTTATATCAGATATGATCCTCGTTTTGGTGACGCTTTCTGGAATAGCTCTAAATATTCTATGCTTCAGTATCTCTATATGATGATGACATCGTGGGCCATTGTCTGTGATGTTTGGTATTTACCGCCCATGTACCGGCAACAGGGTGAATCTGCCATTGATTTTGCGAATCGTGTGAAAAGTGTGATTGCCAAACAAGGTGGTTTAGTCGATTTGGTATGGGACGGCCAACTGAAACGTATGAAACCCAAAAAGGAATGGAAAGAAATGCAACAAGTAGAATTTATAAAACGTCTAAAAGGAGACTAAGTATTATCAACTATTTAGCATCACAATTCCATGGTAGATCTTACCAAACTTAAAAAAGTTATGTTAATAACCAGTCCATAATTCAACCAATTATAACAACTTGTAATTTATTTTAATTTTATAACGTATCTCTAATAACTTTTATGGATTAAGCGTTTATTTAAGTAAAACCAAATAAAGAAAAATGAATTTTTAAATAACAGAAATCAATTTTGTTAGATAAAACGTATTTTTAAATTTTTAATATTTTATTATTTTTTTTATATAAAAAACCGAATTGATATGATGTTGATACATCTCAGTTATGTTTTAGCTACTTCTACTTAATCTATTTTAATTTAACTTTGTACACACGTTAAGTTTAGATAACAACACAATTAAATGGTTACTAAAGTGGGTAGTGCAACAGCTTTATAAAGTGAGTGTGCCATTTATTACTTCTACTTAATCGGTCCAAATTTACAGGCATTAGTTACCTATTTAAAAACTAAAATGGTAACTATTGTTTAACTTATATTTTATATTTACAGTGTGTTGTTTTACTCTAAATTTTAATATGGATACAATTGTAACCCTATCAAATTATTAAATATTTTTACGTAACACCGATTTTATTCCTGCTCATGTAAATATAAGTAAAACTATCAAATCATTGGTTGTTGCAAACAAAGAGCTTCAGTAAAATATCGTTGCCTAAACTAGTATCATTAGTTAACAAATGACAGTGAATTTGGGTATGTGTTTTTAACAATACAATTTAGTGATTTTAACCGAATTTTCATAAAATTTTGCATACAAATTGAGTTCATGTGAAAACATAATATTTTTATAATAAAATAGTAAATTAAAGTTTAGCATATTTACAAATTGCATACTTTGTATTCACACAATTTATTTATACTTTTTGTAGGACATTTGTTAACTTTAAAAGGCTTTAACATTGAAACATACAGACTGACATCTCCATAATATTTAAAGAGATGTATGGTTATATATATATATATACATATAAACTTAATGAAACTCGCAAATAAATATTGTAGAAATTAGAAACAGAATGACAAAGGATCACCTTGTGTGCACAATTAAAAAAAAATATATATATATATATATGTATAGCAGTCATAGATTTAAAAATAATTTTTGGTTTAATTTGTTTTTTTCAAGATCTAAAAAATAAAACAAAATAAAGTTATTTGAAACATTAAATTTATAATTAATTGATTTGCAAATTAAATGATGCATACTGTTTTTAGAAAATAAAAAATTAAAAAGAACTACCCAACGCCAGAAGTCACTATTGTCTTTTATACGTTTTCATACAACACTGTAGTGCAGACATTTTACAGTGAATAGCTCAGGCTAATAAGAAACAAAAGTATGCGTACAATTTTGTATTGAGAAAAAAGAAAAAAATATATAATTTTTATAATTTTCTTTTAAATTTTTTTTGTAAAAAAATTAATAATCTATAATAAGTATATAAATGCGTTAAGAATGTCACATCAACCTACGACAACAGATTTTGACAAATTTACAACATTTAAAATAACAGGACAAACTGTGAAACGAACATCCAATGAAAGCCACGATGATGATAGTAAAAAGGTGAAATTAGAAAAGAGTGGGAGTGTTTCGACAAATGCTGCAGGTGCTGCAATTCCTGCCACACATTTAATAACCAGCAACAGTGTGATGGTAGCTTCTGCAAACGAAATAAATAGCAAAAAATTGGTAAAGTCAAGAATGAAATTAAACGAAACAAGCGCATCGTCGACGACAACAACAACGGCGTCATCCTCAGCTACAGCGGCAGGGTATTCAATAATAGTTGAAGACGTCTCTGCGTCGGGCACTATGAGTGAAGAAAGCAGCGAATCGGCGGGTAAAACATTTGCATCAACATCGGCCGGAGATGAACTAATGTTTATACGAAAACATGTTACTAACAAGAGTGAAGCCACTGCCACAAATTTAAATAACGAGGGCTGTGTGGAGGAGCGCATTATTCACATAGAAGGAGATCCAAGTGGTAATTCAGCTACATCCTATATAACTGCCATGAGTACTAAGCCACCTCCCAAACGTTTGCAAATTGGAATGGCGGAAGCCAAAAAATCTTTGGGCGACAGCATTGATTTAAAATTAATTACCACCAGCGAAGGACAAAGCGGCAATAAATTATCCATAGTGCCGGGTGATAAAAAACCAGAACAAATACTTATCTCGGCCTCCAATACAACCATAAATCCTCAAAACACTTTTACATACAGTCGGGTGTGCTCTGTCAGCAATGTCTCCGGCCAAACTGGAGACAACGCCGTTAATATTAAGAGTTTGCAAAGTGCCGTAAAAAATCAGTCCTTAATGGTTTCGTCTAAGAAGTTATTACCTGAGGTAACTCAAACTACTGCCAAAGTTTCCATAGGCAATACAACCATATCAGTGCCTTTATTAAAGCCTTTAAGCTCCACCCAAATAATACAAACAGGAAACGCAAACAGCGGGCAAACGGGTTCTGTGGAGGGAGCAAAAGGTGTAATACATGCCATACAGACGGGCGGTAATCCTTCCTCACAAACGCAATTAAGTAAAATACTTAATATTAAAAGGGGTCAAAAGGTTACACAACCCACTTACGTCTCATTTTCACAATTGCAAATTAAACCGGTCTCTTCGGCCAAAATTGTGCAAGCCAAAGTGGTAAGTAAAAAAATACCTCTTCAAATACAGACAGTGCAGGCCAATAAGTCAACATTGCTTCAACAAACCACTGGGGTTGTTACAATTACCTCTACCAAACCGGATCCACATAATCTACAACAACAGCAGCAGCAAACTTTACAGGGTCATATACTTCCTTCGCCACAAAAGAAACCGCAGTTAAGTTTTGTCAAAGAGATTCCTACAGGCGCTATTATAAAAACAACATCAACCGCTAGTATAGAAGATGCGTCAGCTTCCTTCTCTACAAATATAAGCAATAACGTGAGTGGGGAACAAAGCGGGTCTAGAGTTCAGGCAGATGCGAGCGTAAAAATATTAGAAAAGTCATCACAACTGGTAAAGGCCAATACAGGAGGGGAGGCCTCTTCCAACTCGTCAGTTATAGCCACTGAATACTTGCCAGCCAGCGTAAAGGTTGTACACACTTCAGGGGCACAACAACAGCAGCAGCACATCAATGCTTCAAGTATACGCACAACGTTGGCCACTCAAATAGAAAATCTGGAGCAGAGCAACACCACAACGCAACAGCCACAGCAGCAACAGCAAAGAATTAATATTTGCCCCACTATTAGCATAGTGAGACAAAATTCTCCGCAATTGGTTACCACTTCAGGAAATGTTTCTACGGTATCCCTGAGTATGGCTGATGCTGTAAGCGGGCAACAAAAACTTATTTTAACTAAATCACAATTTGCTAATGTTAGTGCAGCAAGTGTTAATGCCTCAATGGCCAATACTATGTCGACGAATTTTCCACGTAACATTTCTTTAATGTTGGCTAAAAGTTCTCTTGCTCAGCAAGTGTTCACAACCTCGGGTTCCAAAAACACCCTGTGTGTTACAACAGCAGCTGGTAATAATAAAATTGGTAGTGGTACACGTCTTAATCTCAATATACAACCAAATGTGGTAAATTCTACAACTTCGACAGTTGTTACAGCAGCATCTAATACCCAAAATGAAACAGATTCATCTGGTGGGACAGCAATTAACGATTCTACAGGTGGTAATGAAACGGCTAATGCGACTTTGCAGCAACAAACGCAACAGCTACAAACTGCCCATATTACGCAAAATCGTAAAATAATACAGGTTTTGCCTGGTTTGTATAGCAGCAGTGATGGAAGTTATGTAAAGATTACAAAGACAAAACCACCAGCGCCACATGCGGAGGAGGAGGACAAAAAGAAAGTGGAAATATTAGAACAACAACAAAAGCAACAACAGCAGCCACAGCCGCAGCAACAAGTCTCGCAAGTCCAACAGATTCAAACTCAGCAGCAACAGCAGCAAACTCAACACATACATGTGCAGATACAACAACAACAACAACAGCAACAACAAACTCATGCTCCACAGCAACAGCAGCAACAAATTCATATGCAAATTCAACAGCAACAGCAACAAAATCATCCACAACAAATACACATACAACAAATACAAAATGCCCAACAGCAGAGACAACAACAGATACAACAACACAGACAACAGTTATTGCAAAAGCTACAAAAACAACAGCAACAGCAACAACAGCAAATTTTGCTAAATCAACAGCAGCAACAAACGCAACAACAGCAGCAACAGTATCAACAAACACATGACTCCAGCAATAAAACTATAACAACAACTTGCGACAATCAACCAGCAGATTCAGTTGCAATAACAACTACGACGGCAACAACATCCAAGTTTTCATTGCAATACAGTCAATCAAATGCAACTGGAATGAATACAAACCCTAACAGCGATATAACACAACCACCACAACAGCAACAACACGCCATCAATCTGCCAAAAGCTGAGGAAAGCAATAATGTTCTACTAAAACAACTATTACAAAATTCCAATACAACTCCCAGTAACCAAAACCAAAACAATAGCATCAACAGTTCACGTTCAGGCAGTGGAGTCACTACATCGTCATCCCCATCTTCGGTTTCGGTTTCGGCATCATCAACTGCAGTTTTGCCAGCACGAAAGGTAATCAATGTACGCGCACCCAGTTTGGGTCTAGTTAGCTCATTGGAAGCGCAACTGGCCCGACCTGTTATACCACCAGTACCTACTAGTGAATCATCATCTACGACACCAGTATCGGTTTCACAAACTCCACCCACCAATACTTCACAAACGTTAAAATTTTTAAACGACAGTATGAAAGTGTCAAACCAACAACAACAGGCTTCACCGGCAGCAACACCAACGCCACCTCACACCTTAACAAATGTGCCCACAAATAGTAACAGCAGCATCAGTAGCAGTAGTAGCAGTTTAAATACTTCAACTTTAATTATTTCAACAAAATCCAATTTGGCTCAGCATGCGGACAAACCAAAACTTTCTTCATCGCCTCTCATATCAAAGGAAACTTCATTTGTATCTAAACCTCCTCCCCATCAGCTACCACCACAATCACAGCCAACACCGACGCCACAGTCTTTAAATAAAGAGCATTTAGAACAAAACATCGAGATATTTTCACTGCAGCAATCATTAAATCAAGGAGATTCTTTAATCAAAACAGAACAACAACAACAGCAGCAACTTCAGCAGCAGCAGCAAAAACCACAAACGGAATCTTTGGTATCTTCCCTATCCTCTTCGTCATCGGTGCCTGTACAAATTGGTGGCAACAGCATTAGCAGTAGTCAACAGTCATTCAAACAATTTCTGCAATCAAATACCACTAATCAAAATCAAGCTTCAAGTTTAACAACAAAAATCACAAAATATGTACAAGATGTTAAAAAGGCAGCTGCTGAACATCAACAGCAACAACAACAACTTTTACAGCAACAACATTTGCAACAACAACAACAGCAGCAGCAGCAGCAGCAGCAACAAAATCAACAGTTGTCAGTTAAACGTACATTTAGTACAGCCAACCCTATTTCAAATGTTTCTGCATTGAATAAAGAGAAGTAAGTAGATTTTAATTTAAAAAAAAATAATTAAGGTCAAGTTAAAAAATAAAATACAAAATTAGCAATATCAATTGACCTATCGTCCTATCGAACACAAAAATCAATCTCAAATTGAAATAAAAAAACTGCCTTTAATTTCAATTGTTTAAATATGAGTTTAACGAAAAGTGTTCTTTTCAACTTAACAATTGAACACAACAACAATTGAAGTGACAATGTTTTAGACCTATTAAATTGTCTCAGTCAAATTAAAAAAGTAATCTCTTTATATCTGTCCCTCTTTGGGTTTTTTGATTTAAAGTTTTATATATAAACATATTTAATTAGCTTCTTTGCACAATCTGGACAATAAACTAACAAATATATGAATATAGATAATTTTGGACTGGTGAACGAACAAGTTGCTTCCAAAAATGAAAGAAAACAATTAAATTGTTACTTAGAGTTATCTTAATCTCTTTCAAGACTTTGGGTCATACAAAAATATAAATTAAAAAAAAAAAATTCATAATAAAAATCAACAAAATCGACCTTTTGACCTTAGCCCTTACATGTCAATCACAATCACAATGGACAATTCTGTCTCTGGGTGAATTGGTGAATCAACGCACCAAATGTCCTAAAACCTAACCTAACCTACATGTCTTACATCCACATTTATTCTGATTAATTTTTTAACTTATTTCTGGAAGACTGAATTTTTCAAATAATGGATATTTGTATATTGATTTAATAAGATTTTTGGGTGTTAAATCTACTTATAGTACTTTTTAGCCTTTAGATAAATTTTAAACATTATAACTCACTTTGTAGAATTGGTGGCAACATTATTCTTAACACACATGGTCAACAACAAAGCTTAAATACATCATCATCATCATCATTATCCTCGTCGTCCTCAAATATATCCATGAATGTTAATCTAAAGGTCAACGTGAGTCAGGGACAAAGTCAACAGCAATTTGTAGGAACATTGCAGCAAAGTAAATCCTTTAGCGGTACAATGGAAGGGGCAAAAGCTGATAGCAATAATCAAACCAAAGTAATGGAAAGTCAACCAACAACAATTCTCTCATCAAGCATTCAACAGACAATACATCAAAGCCAACAACTACAACAACATCAGCAACATTATTCACAAAGTCAAAGTCAAAATCCGACTCTCATAACACATATGCAACAGCAACAGCAGCAGCAACATGATCAGGCAAAACAAACGATAAAAATGGAAGTAGATGATTCAACACATTTTCAACAGATGCAACAACAGATACAATTACAACAACATCAGCAACTACAAACAACATCTTATGATGGAACGAATTTAAAAAACTTAAATAATAAACAACAAACACAGCCACAACAACATACTCATACTGCACATCAGCAACAACAACAGCTTCAACAATCTAATCAAAACTCCACACCACCAACATCAGCGCCATCAACATTTATTGCCGCCGCAACAACATCGTCATCTTTAACTGTAGGAGCCCCGAATTCAGCCACTAAAGATGCTGAACGCAAGAAACGTAAACGTGATCAACAGAAACAACGACGACAACTTATTGGCAATACCAAAGAAACTGCCATCAGTAATAACAGTTCACCCGCATTAGCCAGTACTTCAAATGCTGCAAACGCCAAAAAACGTTCACGAAAATCCCTCAAACTCGAAGAGGACTATGACGGTTTCATCGACAATCTACTATCGCACATGCGCCAAATGCAGCCCTTGCAAGTACTAGAACCGCAGCTCAATGTTAATTATGGTGTTTGCAACATTTACGGTTGGCGTAATTTTTCTAACAACTCGAATTCGAATTGCAACTCAAACTTGACATCGCCTGTCAAAGAAAGCCGACAGAGCGAACGTTCCAACATGTTCGAACAAGAACTGGAGGGTGAATATGGTGCTGCCCATTTGCCCAACAAAGTGCCTTTTTATGACTATAAAAATGTAGCAGATCCAAAAACGAAAGATGATCTAAATTCACCAACAATTCAAAATAACTATTACGATCAAGAGTTTACCTCGTTCACGTACAAAACAGAATCAGAAAAACTGTCTAGTTGGGTCAAAGGCTATCGAGAAAGAGCCGTCGAGACTCCAGAAATCGTAAGCAATAAATTGTTGATGCCTGTGGACCCAGTGAAAACGATGCGTTTAAATATGTTGCAACAAGAAACGTTTCCCGGTCTAATACTAATGAGCAGTACCCAACAAAAGCTGGGCCGCATGTCCCCTGTGATACCGTATGTTAATTCGATGGCTTTGATAACGAAACGTAAGAAAACTCCACTGAAACCTTTGGAAAACGATGTTGCTGCAAATGGTTTGTTTGTGATGAAGGAAGAGCCAGATGATTTACTGGATAATAAAGTCGGGTAAGTACAAATTTTGTAAACTACAATTTTTTTGTTTCTTCTTTTTCCAATGAAAAGTGAATTGAAATAAAATTGGTTTTTATTATCTTAAATGTTTCGCTTTATTAAACAGTTTCAATTAGCAATGAGTTTATGAAAAGTATGTGCAAACATACATTTATATAAATATTTTAAGAAAGTCCTGATAAATGAAAAAGTTTTCAAGAAGTTTAAAATTGAAAATTGTGCTGGGATTTTTAGATTTAATGTCTTTAAAATTGTTTTGTAATTGCATTTTTAGCATCAAAAACAGCCTTAACAATCAGAATGTCATATTGTCGTTGCCGACTTCTTCAGCTGAACGTTTGTTGGATGTTTTGAAAAATTTGGCCAATCTCTTGCAATTATCATCACCAATTCCATACAAAGTTATGGACAACAACACTTTTGAGGCCGATGCAGACAGTGAGCAAAAATCTGCAAGTTCTTTTTTAACACAAATGGATCGGGAAATGGCTTTAAAATACGCTTCCATACAAAATATATTGAATGGCAAGTATAAGATGTGTCGTCATTGTGGCAGCGCCATTAAGGGACGCTGCATAAAGAACACAGACGAGTTTACCAAGACCAAATTACATAAAAACTTAGTGCAACCTACACCGCCCAGATATTTTTGTAATAAGGTTTGTTTATTACAATTCCGTTGGTCGATAAATAAGAAGACAAATCCTGCAGAACTAAAATCGGTATTCGACTCAAGGACGGCGAACGCTAAGTCTGTTCTTGAAACGGCTGCTGCAGCTTTAGAAACAACTAAAGATAGTGATTTGGATAGACTTATCGACAATAAGAACAGTTTGAAAGCTTTACTAGGTACAGTACAAGAAACCCACAAACTTTCATGTTCAATGCCCACAACCACTGCAGTGCCGACGGTCTTTATAAAAGAGGAAGAATCAATGGAATCAGTGGCGAAACCGAAGAAAATTCCATTTCGTTATTTCAATTCAAAATGCTTTCAAACAACTACACCTGTCAAACGTATATCGGAGAAAGAAATACGTGATTTATTGTTTAAAATGGATATAACAATGTCGGTGACCACAGCACAAAGTAATGTCGGTGAGCCCGGCACTCATCATCCCACTGAGGATAGACGGCAGTGTGTGTTGTGTACACAAATGGGAGACGGTGTTGCGGATGGCCCCTCGCGTCTTTTAAATTTTGATGTTGACAAATGGGTACATTTGAACTGTGCCTTGTGGTCGTCGGAAGTGTACGAAACAATTAGTGGTGGTCTGGTAAACTTTCAAATGGCCCTACAAAATGGTCTCAATCAAAGCTGCAATACTTGCCAACAACTGGGCGCAACAGTTAAATGCTATAAAACACGCTGTGGCGCAGTCTTTCATTTGCCCTGTGCCATCAGAGATCAGTGTGTTTTCTATCAAAACAAGACCATACACTGTCAGGCACATGCTTTGCGTACCGATAAAGACAAGGAGCTGATGACGTTGTCAGTGCCACGTAGAGTGTTTGTGGAAAGAGACGAAAATCGTCAGGTGGCCGCTATAATGCATCATTCCGAAATGATGAATTTAATGCGTGTTGGCAGTTTAATATTTTTAAATGTGGGCCAATTATTGCCACATCAATTAGAAGCATTTCATACGCCAAACTACATTTATCCAATTGGCTATAAAATCGTAAGTGTTTGTTTTTTGGTTTTCCTTTAGTTTTGGCAATTCTTTAACTATTTATTATTTTTCCACAAATAAAGATACGTTTCTACTGGTCTATGCATCGTCCGAATAAACGTTGTCGTTATATTTGTTCCATTGCTGAGGTGGCTGGTCGCCCAGAATTCCGCATTGTGGTTCAGGAACCAGCAAAAGCCGATGTTGAGTTGCGTGACATTACACCAAAAGCAGTGTGGCAACGTGTTTTAAAGTCTGTGGCCGACATACGCAAAACTCACAACTTGGTGAAGCTCTATCCTGAGTTTATAAGCGGCGAAGATCTGTTTGGTCTAACAGAGCCCTCCATTGTGCGCATTATTGAAAGTCTACCGGGAGTGGAAACCTTAACGAATTATCGTTTCAAATATGGGCGCAATCCTTTATTAGATTTACCTTTAGCCTTAAATCCCTCGGGGGCAGCTCGTACAGAACCAAAGCTTAGACAACTTATGGGTTGGAAAAGACACCATCCGCAAAGAACATGCAGTAACCTTAACTCATTTGGCCATCAAGGCAATGCAACAACGGTGTCAGCCGCCGGTGAAGTTTCGTGTCCCTACAGCAAACAGTTTGTGCATTCAAAGAGTTCGCAATATAAGAAAATGAAACAGGAATGGCGCAATAATGTTTATTTAGCTAGGTACTGTTTGTTGTTGTTGCTTATGCTTTTTATATTTAAAAACTAAATAACTTTGAAACATATTTAATTTTGTATTTAGATCGAAAATTCAAGGGTTGGGCTTATATGCGGCACGTGACATGGAACGTCACACAATGATTATTGAATATATTGGTGAAGTCATACGATCTGAAGTCTCTGAAATACGCGAAAAACAATATGAAGCTAGAGTAAGTATTTGTTTAATATTAATTTGCTTTAAGATCTTGAAGTTTAATGTTTTTTTAAACATAACATTTCGGCCGTATCTATAACGAAAAATTAAAAGCTACGTATACATTGCACACAACTTTATGCTCACTTGCACGCCAAATAGGCTAAGGAGAGTGTTGGCAAAGAGTTTATTCTTAATGAATATCTAGCAGCTAATAATTAGAGTTAGATTTTAAGTTCACATGAGTTTAGCATAATGGATAAAAAATACGTTAAAAATGGCACTTATGCTAACTCCATGCTTAATTTTTGTTATAAATACGGCCGTAAGTTTTCGTTAAAAACAAGCAACCTTTGCAAGAATGAAATTTATAAATAAAGAAAATTAGAAGTGCTTTTATACACTCTTCAATCATATTAGTCAATTATTAGTAGCAATTAAACTTTACAAATAACCTTGAAAAATAAAATGATTGGCTTTTGGTTGCCAGCTATCATCTGTAACTTTTTTTGTTTGGTTAAAATCGATAATCGATCCATTAGTCGTGCGAAATGTATTTTAAATTGAGCTACACATAATCGAACATGTGTAAGTTAATGTTTTAGGCAAAACTGCACCATCTAAGAAGTTGAAATTTTTTTATAATGGTTTGTTGCAAAAAAAAAAATACAATTTTCTGGCTTTATGGTTGATTTTTGAAATAATATATAGTTGCTAGATTGACATCGTCATTTTTTTTTGGAATATGGGCATTTCCATGAATATGTCAACCATGACTGAAGAAATAAAAACCATCGCAACTTTTTTTTAAAGAGGAAAAAACCATTCAAATTTTAGTATGTAGAGGTATTTATAGCTTATTACAATTTTTAAAGTGCAAGAATAACAATTTAAACTTATCATCTCTTCAATTAATTTTAAAAAAATGCAAATAAGTCACTATTTTCTTTTAACTAGCCGCTAAATGCAGGTATTTGTAACATTGTAATTATACTTTAAAATTAATGTTACAACAACAATGGACAAGATCCATGAGGAAAGAGGAAATATAGAGTTCGATTAGCGGTATATTTTTGGGTTTGCTTTAGATGCTATTCTGATGTCACGTACGTGGTGCAAAAACATTATTTTTCTACGTCATTTGAATTTGACCGTTCGCAAATATTTCAAAATATAAGTCCAAAGATATTTGCCGCAAGCAAATACTGATCGGATTTTTTTTTTGATTTGACGTAATCAAAATTTCATAATCTTTTAAAGTTCGTCACGTACGATATTGTAAGTACTACAATTGCAAATTAATGCATCAGAGTTCACTTGATAATTATAAATATTTTATTAAGATGGGTAAAAAAAATGTCTATTTACATATTCATATCCAAACAATTCAAACACTAACTTTTTTTTGAAGAGTATTCCTTCTTTTGTAAACGAATTTAGCTGCCAATATTTAGAATGGAACTTCTTTGCAACATTTCATGGTAAATGTGCAGTTGATGGGATAGGTGCTACTGTTAAAAGAAAGGTGTGGTAAACTGTGAAAGTAAATAAATTAATATTATCAGATGCTTTTTCATTTTATGAATGTGCTCAAAAATATGTGGAAGAAGTTAATTTGTTGTATGTTGCTGCCGAAGAGATAAAAAAGTTTTCTGCTAATCTCAATAAAAAATGGCAAAATGTCCAGTCCATTCCAAAAAAAAAAAAAAAACTGCATTCGTTTTTATATCATGATAGTCAGTACCCAGCAAAAAACGATGCTTCCTCGGAAGCAGCTTTGTAAGGCAGCGTGTGTTGTGCAGCGCTTCCAGTTCTAACGAAAGATTACATGATTTTTGTATGAGATACCTCGCGTAGAGGCTCTGCATTATAGCTTCCTAATGATCTTTTTGAAAAAACTGCTGAATATATATTTATTTTCCGCATCATTTTTGTAAGCTAGTGGCAATTGTCAAGCAATAAAATAAGCAGTAGGGATGCACTAGTCACATTTACTGCTTCCAAATTAAGTTTTTTTTTTTGCTGGGTATATAAATGTTTCTCGAACTGCGTATTCATTAAGAAAAAAAAAAAAAATTAAAATTTAATAAGTATTTGTGACAGCGAAAACTAAGCGCCCAAGTACAAAGTATGTAGTAAGAAATAAATTTAACTCTTTATTGCTTTGTTGCTAATTCAATTCGTTGCTATTATTTGTTTTTAAGTTTTTTTATGCATAAATTTACAAAATATATTTCATTACGTAAGAATACTATAAGAGAAAAATCTGTCACGTATGGTATGTCACGTACGATATCAAATTTTGTTTATTAAAAAATCATCCAAAACCGTTTTTTATTTAAAAATTACGGATTATAAAGGAACAATGTTTGGCTTAGTGTAAGAATTAAAAAAAAAAAGAAAAACCTCCACAATTGGCAGATTTTCGCATATTTTTACATGTACCTCAACATCACTTCCGTTTTATGTCACGTACGATATGGCCTTATTTTGCACGATATTTCAGACGACAAGGTTCCGAATGTAATGAAGTTTTTTCCAATTATATTCCCTCTGAATGTAACATATTGAGGAAATTATTTTTCAGTTACCACAATTTTGGCAAAATCTATACCACTTTGTAGGCGTACGAATGTCACGTTCAATGACATGGAAATGACCATATGTCAATATATAATTTGAAGTAAATTAAAAAAAAAAATAATTACAATTACTGCAACCAAAATTAAGCCAAATCGATGAAGACGTTGTTTTTAATTAGTAGTACAACAAAAAAAAACTAGTAAGAGCGTTATATTCGGCTATACCGAATCTTATATACCCTTCACTACGTTCTCTATGTGTGTAAATTGGTACATTTTTTTCAAAATACACAAACATTTTTTTTCCAATATAGTCATTTTTGTGTTAAAAAACAAAAAAAATTTTTTTTGCTTATATCTCGAAAAAAAAATTTTTTTTTGCTTAAAAATCGAAAAATTTTTTTTTTTTAAATTCCCCGACATGTCTTACACACAAATATAATAATTTTTG
>NDXZ01067386.1:0-10835 GCA_003055125.1 Paykullia maculata | reverse complement strand
TTTTTTTTTTTTTTTTTTTTTTGTTAAATTTATAGGAGTTATTTTTTGTGGTCAGTTCTTGAAAGTTGTTTAGAACTAAAGATATTGACCCTTTTTTGCTGATTTTATTTGTTTGTGCCTTAATTTAAATTGTGTAAATTGGCGCCGAATTGTTTGTGGTCTCCTGCTGTTATAATGATCACTGTCTTCTGCTTTTCACTCTTTCTTTTGTTATGTTTTGTTAAAAATGACGTTTGATATTTGATCATACACATGTACAGTGGGTAGCAAAATTGAAAATTATGTTAGCTTATTTAAAAGTTTTTGTATTTTAACGATATAAACATAACACATTTAATGCTAAAAAAAAAATTTGATATATAACTGTACTATTCATTAATTCATTTAAAGTACCATGATTTACCTAAAAACTTGTGTCCCACTTTGCCTTTTCAAAACGTGTTAATTTTTGGCTCCTAAACGCAACTGTTTAAAGTGACTTATTTTAAGATAAAATTATATTTAATTTTGTTTTCTTTGTACTGGGGCCCCTGCTTATAACCCACGTATGACAACTATTATCGAAGTGATTCATGAAAAGTTGAATAAGTATTGTTAAGGTTATAGCCTCCTTGAGCAGGGATAAGCACCTCATTGAAGCCGATCCTAATTGATCTTTGTAATAGAAACAGAGGCATCAATGGTTTTTCAATTTTATCCTAGTTGCTTATTGACCAATCTTTAAGAATTTGAAATATACAAGAACGAACTGAGTACACTAGTGTTGTGTATCTAAAAAAGTTATGCTTTGTTTATTCGCTATGTTTTTATCAGCTCTGTTGTTAACTTTTATATATTTTTGTTTACATTTTTTTAACGTGTAGTTTAGTTTTTTTGTACCTAATAATGTATTTATGTATTTTGCAAAGTAAGTAAAAAAGCATACTGTCTAAAGAAACAGTTTGTTCTTTTAACATATTGCAACTCTTAACTACAAGTACACAATTTCAATATAATACTGATCCATATGGTTTTTCAACCTTTCAAAAGTCAAAGTTATCGACTTAACAAATAGTTTTTCTTAGTTGTTTTAAACTTTTTTTGAAAACTGTTTTGCACAAACGTGACCAACTCTAATTAAAATCGAAGTTTAATCTATTCTTTTCAATACCATATTGTATTTAGATGATTTAATATAATAAAATTTAAATATAATTGGTGTCGCACCTTTCTTCCATTGCGGCTCGATTTCCTCAAAATTAATGGCAAAAAATTTACAAATGTATATGTACTGAATTTTGTGTTCCACTGTATGTCAGATCGTTTTTTAATGTGATAATGATACACTTGTTAGATGGAGATTTGATATTTTAGTTTTTGCCTCTACGGTTGTTTATCATTTTAAAACCACAAATCAGCCAAAGTTTACACCCATTCGTTTGTTTAGAAACAAAAACATATAATTTTTAATTTTGTTTCTTTCCTCTTAACTCTGTGATTAATGATGTTGAATATTAATGTTATTTTTTATTTTATTTTCTTGCAGACGTATGTTTCCTTCCATGCGTGTCTCGGTTAAGGGTTTAGAAGATGAAACACAATATTGTGTTTTATTGGAAATGATACCTATTGGTGATTGTCGTTATAAGTTTTCGGGTTCTCAATGGGTGCCCGCTGGGGGAGCTGAACCCCAGTCACCGCAAAGAATGTTTTTGCATCCTGACAGTCCAGCCACTGGCTCACATTGGCAGTCGCAAACTATTTTATTTAACAAAGTTAAATTAACCAACAATACCATGGACAGTTGTGGTCATGTAAGTATTTTAACAAATAACAAATCTGTTTAACATAAACTTTAAATAATGTTTAACAAACTTTTAAACTCTACTTACGTCGTATACTCGTATTAATTTAATCTAATTTTTTTTTTTGTTTTAGATCGTTTTAGCCAGCATGCATAAATATCAACCACGTTTGCATATAATCAAGACAACGGATTTGTCACAACTACCCTGGGCTCCGCAGCAGAATTATGTCTTTCCTGAAACCGAATTTATAGCAGTGACCGCCTATCAGGTTGGTACTTAACAACATTTATCTAAAAATAAACACATAATTGACACTGAGAAACACTTAAAATGTCTAGACTTTAAATCCTTAAAAAACTAACCTTCTGACTCGTCAAAACCGCGGGGGTCTCCATTTCAATACCACTAGTTTCTTTTTCAACTGTTAACATCTACAACAAAAAAAAAAAAGAAAAAACATTATTTAAATAAAAATTTCACGCCTCTCGACACACTACAAGAGGGAAAATATCACACTTAAAATGTCTCGACTGTTTTACTTAAAGGCGAGACAGTCACTGTAAAACACTTAAGAGAATTTGCTAATTACTGACGACAATTTTGACACTTTCAAGTGCTTAGACAAATATTATGTGCTTCATACTTTACTTTCACTTTACTACATAACAATTGTACGTATATAAATCTGTTCTGTTTTTTTCTCTTTATTTTTAGAATGATCGCATAACAAAATTGAAAATTGATAACAATCCCTTTGCAAAAGGTTTTCGTGAGACTGGCCAATCAAAATGTAAAAGAAAAATGATGTCGTCATCATCGTCGCCTTCCGCCTCATCCTCTTCAAGCCAGCATGAAGAAAGTGACGATTGTCTATCGAAATCTGAGGATGATCTTTCAAGTGTTTCGAGTCTTGACTCACCGCCGCAGCAAAAACGTCAGAGACTTTTAGAAATTTCCGATGAGGAATCTTTTTCATATGCTAACCACTATCAGCAGCTGTTGCAGTCGCAATACATCCACCCTCCTTCATCTTTGTATTATCATCCTCAACAGCAATTTATGCAGCAACATTTACAATCGCTAATAATGGATCCTTTAAGTTATGGTCTGCATTCTGGTGGCCTACAAATACCCCCCACTGTACAAACCACGATGTATCAAGTTAAAACAACAACAGAAGAACAATACAAACCATCACCATCACCTACACCCTCCAGCTCTTCTTTAGCATCATCCTCATCAACCGAAGCATCTTCTTCTTCCTTATCGCCAGCAACACCTCAGCCTACAACTCAAAAGCGAAATAGTTTTAGCATTTCAGCTATTTTGGCCTATTGACAACATAAGAAAGATTAGTGAATAAAAAGTGTTTGCGGGCTAAGAAAATGTTTAATTGTGATGATTGTTATAACATTAATTTTATTCTTTAAAAAACTTGTTGCATTATTTATTTTTTTTAATTAGTTTTAGAAAAAAATGAAAACTAGTTTGTAATTTATTTTATTTTATTTTTTCTAAAAGTTAATAATAAAATTTCTATAAAACTAAAGTATAATGAAAAATGAGACTGTTGATTTTAAATAAAGAAAAACGCAATTGAAAATTAATACGAAAATTAAAAAAAAAAATTATTCAAAAAATATCCAACTAACAACAATTGAAGATTGCAACAGAGCCTATACAGCCTCAACAATACTTTATCAAGCTTTTGTGCCATATACTACAAGCATACATACATTCAAATTAAAAATAATTAAAACAACTTGTTTTGTGTCAAACAAAAATATTTGATTAGTTCACACTGTGTGAACACAAAATTTTTATTGATCTTACAAATTGAATGTTACTCCTTTGGCTACTGCAGGGACACTGGTGTCCTAAAACATATTAATTTGACCCTCAAACCCATACGTTTTATTGTAAACTCTACTAAAAAGTCCCAATCAGTAGATACATACATATACATATATAAGCAATATACCGGTATCTACGTCACAAACAGTTTCGATCGTGTTTTGTTCATTTCTTTTGGAGTAGTGGCCGGCATCGGATCAAATTTACAAGTCATTTAAAAAAAAGAAATTCATACATATACAGAGCCGGACAAAATTATTCACACATGTATTTGCTTAATAAATATCAAACTATATCTCCTAAAGAAAAAAACTTTGCGCTATATTTTTTTTACAGAAAATATTTATTTAGTTATAAAGGTGTTTCAAAAAAATTTTTTTTGAACGTTAACAAATTGTGAGAAACTACTATTTTTGAGGTACAAAGTAGTCTTTATAAGCTATTAAGGGTGCCTTTGTTAACAAAAATTGTTTTATTTTACTTTGGCTACAAGTTTGTCAAAGATAGTAATATAATAATTTTAGCAGTTTGCGAGTTTTGGAAAAAAAAAAATCAAAAACTGTCCTTAAAAAAACGGTGTTTTTCGCAAAAAGAAGGCAAATTTTGCTATATAAGTCGTCTGAACATGTTCAGATCGTACAGGTGTGTTCCCAAAAGTTGTTCTATTTTACTCTGGCTATATTCTTGTGGAAGATAGTATGGGAAAAAAGAAAAGAAAAATACCTGCGAGCTATGCTAAAAAAAGTTAAAAAAATCCAATTTTTTTTGCATTTTCTTAAAATAATATGCAAAAAAAAATTGTTTTCCGGCGATAAAATGTTCAAAGGGTTATTTACTAGATACCTACCTACAACTTTGCCAAAGACATTATAACGCTATCACCAAGTCTGAATGAGTTATTGGCTTAAAGGTTATGGTACCATTTTTCGGAAAATTCACCAAGTCTCCAATAAGTTGAGGCCCATGAAATCAAAACGCGAATTAATATTGCAAAACGGAGCTAGGGTTTTACTTAGCTCAAGTAGTACTATCGAACCAATATAGCCAAGTCTGTGTACTTTTTACACTGTGCGCAGTGTTATAAGTTAAAGCGAAATACTATTTCTTGATACATACAATGGCCAAAATATATATTTTTTAAGCAGCAAATTTGTTTTTTTTTACAAAGTAACAATAAGGAACAAAATAAAACTATGTATAATACAAATATGCAATAATTAAAAAAATTAAAAAAAATACATTACAAGGTTTATATACATATAAACTGTAAATGCTGTAAATAACTGACCATTATCAGCAAATAGACAAAATTTAATTAAAGATTAAAACAGAATACATAAATATTTTATGATTTTTTTTTTATAATTAACATCCGCTTACCATTACCATTACCTAAATGGTAACAATATTAAAATTTAAATAATTTATTTGGTTTATTTGGTTTATAAAGAATCCACGAAACCTCTAAAGTTTTTTACTTCTTGAGCGCACCGCACTAGTTTTATTAAAGTTCTAGTCATATCCCTTTCCGTTATGTACTAATCATTGAATTTTTAGTTGGTATTTTTAATTAAAATTTTTTTTCTGTCTTTAGAAACGCATCATATCAGAATTGGTCAAATGATGGCGCCAGAAATTCCATACTCAGTGTCATGGTATAAATGCACACAAATGAATGAGATGACCAATCGACCGCACACAGTTGACACGAAAGCGTAAGATTTGTGTTTGTGCACACACTCTTATCATAAGGCGTGAGCAGCAGTAGTGGTGTGGTAATGGAATTAGAGTGCAACAGTGTTATGACCAAAGTGGTGTTGAGGATCTTGTGTGTGTTTTGGTTAAAAGATTTGGTGATGTTGGATAATTAAAGCGGTAGATGAAGTGAGAAATAAGGCCACTGGCCACTAGAAGACGAAAAAGTGTTGTGGCAGCTTATGTTAAAATATATTATTTCACCACCTTAATATGTCCCTTGGAAACCGTTAGTTTTCTAGAGTATCAAAATTGCCATTAAATTAAAAAAAAAATTGTTCAGAAATTTTGATAATTTTTTTTCTTTATAAATATGTAATTAAAAATTATATTTAAGCTGAACCAAATTATAAATATTTTATGTAAATTGTTGTTGTAATGTGTTTTTTTTTTATCAGAAATGTTTTTTTGGAAAAATATTTTTATCTTAGCTGCTTATGGACCGATTTGGTTAATTTTTATTACCAAAATTCATGAAACAACAATGTGGCAATTATATGTATATTTACTACAAGTATGTCTATAGACATAAAACAAAATTTCTTTTTAAATAAAATTAAGTTTTATTTAAATTTTAATATTATTAGTTTTGGCTTGAGTTCATTTATAATAATATAAAAATAATATTTTATAAAATTATTTATTTTTATTTTTGAAACCAGCTACTATTTTCTTGTTAAAAGTGCTTTTTGTTTAAAAACAATTTGATAGAAAACAGAAGCAGGAATCCTTCTTCATTGAATAAATATTAAAACCGATTTGGCTAGTTTTTAACAGCAAAATTTTTCCGAATTAATATATTTATGTATGAATGTCTGTGTATATTAAATAAATTGAATAACATCTGGGGAGCTTTAAAAACTTGACTTAAACTTAAACACGGACAGACAGACATCGCTTTGTTGGCTTCCCTGTGTATAGGGATCCATAATGAGGAGGTTACAAATAAATATTGTAAAAACAACGAACATTAAATTTTCTATCTATAGAAAATGCTTGATAAATATTCTGTTTAAAAAATGTTTTCAAAAAGTTTTATATAGGTATAAAAACTACTTCTTCCTCCTTTTTAAACGTTTTCATTAATATTTTTTAAATATAAATATAAATATAAAATAAAAAAATCGTTTATGCACAATTTAAACTGGCAACCCTTCCCACAAATCAGAATTGTAATGGAATCTTCAAATTAAAGAACGAAGCGATTAACCTTTACGAAACGTATTGTTATCACAAGAAAAGCGACAAATCTGTCTCCCCCGTTACCAGCACTTCAACTTAAATAACACATGTACATACATACAAACATAAATGGTTTTAAGCACATAATAAGCCAGCTCTAATACGTTAATTCCACACATATTATTGTTATTCTCTTCTTTAGGTTTTTGTGTATTTTAAAACTCTAAGCCTTAACAAACATGCACACATACATACATACATACATATGTAAGTGTGTATATGAAAGTTATAGTGTGGCAATCATCTAAATACGCTCTTAACGGGTCGGCAAACTTAAAACAGTCTTAAAAGCCGTCAAACTGCTGTTCATAATGGATGTCTTATCACCAGAAATTGTTTTAACTACTGGACTTTTTTAAGAGCAGTTAAAAGCCAAAATACCGCACATTCTACAGTATACAATCTATTGCTCGCTCTCTTATGCCAACTGTCTGTCTGTCCGTCTACCCCTTTCGCCATGATTTCTTTTGTCAAAAGGTGTTTTAAGCCAAATAAAAAAGAACCAAAAAAAAAAAACAATACTTGATCATAAATTATTGGATAAAAAAAGAGTCACCATCAGCACTACACTAAACTAACCAACATGATTATTACGTTCTTTATATACACTTTCTACATACTAGCATTGACATATGTATGTATAAATGTACACATTTTATAAACATACATCATACATACATATGTACATAGATAAATACATACATATGTACGTATGTAGTTGATATTCAAGTCTATAAAATTCTGTGCAAAATAGTATTTTTGTTTAGGTTTTTTTATGGTGTGTTCGTGTAAATGGACATAAGTATCTACAAAAGTGTATTTAAAAAGAATTTTTAATAAATTCTTGTTCAATATAAAATACTTTTGCAAAATTCTGTTTTTAATGGACAATTTTCGAAAAACTACGATTTACACAAAATTTTTATTCATATTTTTTTCTTTTTAAAAAAATTTTCGCTAAGTTTTTTTTATAAAACCTTTTTGGAACATTTTTATAGCAAATTTTTGATATTTTTTTCGAAAACAAATTCTCGATAAATTTTACTTTTTTTTTTGTGAAAAACTTAATTTTTTTTTGTTGTTTATGTCTGAACAATAAAAACAAAGTTTTCGCTTTTTCTTGTAAAATTTTTTTTTAATTTAAGGTTTTCGCAAAATTATACTTTAAAGATCTAAAACAAAGTCTCTTTTGTGAAAATTACTACAATAAAATAATTTATATTGGGGTTTTTTTCTTTTAAAAAAAGATGTTCAATCATTTTTCTTTCTATAAAAAACTTTTGTATATTTATTATCGCTAGAAGAAAACTTTTTATAAAAAATTAAAAAAAAAATCTTCTAAAAAATTATGATGACTTTTCTTTCTTTTTTTGATAGATTTTCTTAAGGACAAATTTTATATATGTAAGTATATTAAAAAGTTGAGATAATTCTTTTGACGTTTGTTTTGTTTAGAGTTTTTTAAGTTTTATGTCTATTTAATATACATATCGCTCATTTGCTGCAACATTTTAAGTTTTTAAATCTTAAAATTTGAATGCAAATAAGATTATGGAATCAGTTGTCACTTTTCTAGATAAGTATCGGTGTTGATCATACAAACGACAGAGCACAACTGAAATAATACGTTATTGCAAGTAATACACAATAGGCTATGCAATTAGGAAAAAATGCTTCTATGGCGATCCTGCGTGTAATTTTTAAAGCTGGTTCACAAGACTTTGTCAGTTATTAAAACACCCTATTTATTATCTACTGGTGCTATTAACTCATAATATGGGTTTTTTGAAATATGACGTTGTTGCAGAAATTGAGCGACATATTTTAAACCCTTAAATTATATTAAAAATATGTAGGTTTGTCATCCGTTTCTAATTTTATTTTAGCCCTCATAGAGTATATACACACATACATATGTACTGAATCCTTTTAGATAAGGAAGCTGATAATCGGTATTTTTGCGTTGCAAAAACATTTTTGGAAAAAAATAAAATTTTATTTAAAATCAAGTTTTTTCAGCTTCTAAACAACTTCTAGAGATACATTGCAAAACAACAAACATAATGTTTGCAGTTATGTGTGTATGTTTTGCAAATAACATATGCATAGTTCATGGAAGGTATTAAAGATTCGGCACAATCGATTATAGAATTCAAACATGTTTAAAAACATAACTTTATTCATAAAAACATACTGAAACAAGCTAATATATTTAAGCATTATATTTAAACACCTCCTCCTAAATCACCCTTTTAAAATCATCTAAGTCGTTTATCGGTTACTGTGGACGCGTATGTATGTATGAATGCGTGAATGCTTATAAACATATGTATTAGAAAATTTATGTTATTGTCTTATAACAAGTCTTATTGCCACTGTTCGTTTGTTTTTGTCTTTTCGTATTTTCCATATTTATGCATAGACATTTTGTTATTCCAGCAATCGAAATGATCATCAGATTCATTATTATGATCACGGGTATGGTGATGACGTTGGCCACATTAAAAACAAGAAAGGGCCAATTTAATAAACAACTTTAGGCGGTAGCTGTATAATATCTAATGAGATGTCAAAACCTCACAAAAATTTGCATATGAAAGTATTAATTTAATAATTCATAAAAACTAATATGAATTTACAGCTTGTATTTCTTCTAAATATTTAATGATACAATAAAATTTAATTTATGTATAATTAATCTATTTTTGAATAAATATTATGCGATTTCAAATTATTGTGTTTTAAACGAACACACGTAAATTTATTTATGAAAATTATATTTAAAGAAATTATAAACTTTTTTTTAATGTTTTTGAGGCTCGATTAGTCAATGTTTAACGTATTGCAACTCAGCTGGGGGTGTTGTAACACCCAAACAATTGTATCAAACATTTGTGCCATTACCTATAATATACCTTTCCTTATTTAAGCAAAAATTGCCTTGAGCAGGGGATGTGGCACCGGCAATAAAAAGAAAATACATAAATAGAGATATTTTAGAGTCGGATACCTTGCAATTGATGTACGAATTCGATAAAAAGATTACTTTATTTAAAAAATTATATACAAACTGCCTCCTATTTGCTTCTCATTTTTCCTAAATCACCTTGGCTACTAACGATCAAATGCTCTGGATTCTGGGTGTTGCTCTTTTTAAATCGTGTTTATTTTAGTCTGTGATAGTCAATATCTAAAGTGTATTTATTAACATACATACATATAAATGTACGTAGATGTACTGTGCTTTTAAACAATTTAATTTTCCTTATTTCTGGTGAGTGAGTTTTACAACTTGGGAGTTTTTTATATGGAAATATTGTTGTATAAAACAATAGCAATTTTTGTCAAAAATTAAAATTCTTATATAGCGCGTGTTGATGAATTAGTTATCTAATGAAAATATGACAAAAAAAAATTTTTAAACATATCGAATTTTTCAAAATCTGGGGCTAAATTACAGCATTCGATATCGATTCTAATTAGAATTTCTATACCAAATGCATAGAAAACTTGATCGATCGAACAAAATTTCATTCGATATCGAATGCCGTAATTTGCCCCCCGAGTATGGTAAAAGTAAATAAAAACCCTTTTTATATAAAAACGCCATAAGCATATTTATTAAATTAAAAAAATATAGTTTCAAAGAATTAGTGCTTTTTATGGTAAATTTTTTATTTCTTATGTATAACCGATTTTTGATTTTTTTCAAAATATTTATTTGCATACTGTTTATTCGTATAGGTTTTACTCAATTCATAGCATATAATAGATTTGTGCGTTACCTTTTGTGCGTATAAAAATTAAATGATTAAATTAAAAACAAATCCTCCTTTAAAAATATTAAAGAAGACCTAAAAATGTTTGTTATATGCAACTAGCAACGAAAAGCAGCAAATAGAGAAAAATGAAGAAGATTACCTTATCAGGCTTAAGCTCACCCCGAGCTGTAACGCTACAGATGATGATGATAAATTAATAGAAACTATTATAATAACTTTAAGTGATCACATTATGTTAATTTAAAGTAAATATATAAAATAGTTGTCGCAATCATAATTTTGAGCAATAATTATAGTTTTAATGTATGGTTTCACTAATCATCATTTTCCTTGCGTGCAACACTAATGGTTAAACTAAAAATATTTGTTTAAAAATATGTTTCTTTTTAATTATAAAGTTTTTTTTTTTTTTTTA
>NDXZ01067373.1:0-11231 GCA_003055125.1 Paykullia maculata | reverse complement strand
AAAATATTTTATTTAAACAATTCTTAATATATTAAACATTATGGTTTTATACTATATTTAACTCCTTTTAGGAAAAACGTTTTGAACTTGCTTAAGATCTTTTCATTTAGTTTTAACACTAATGAAAAGAAGACTTAATTTGTTTGCTATGGCGAAATTTTATAATAAGTTCATATTGAAATAAGGATTTTTTTATTAAGCAAATATTTGTTAAAAATGTTAAGAGGGTTATGGAAAAATTGAAAATAGAATAAATATTGTTTTTTGAATCAATTATTACGCTTTCAATGTTGTTTGAATTTGTAAAGAATTTTCTATAAATTCTCTTTAAAAAAATTTTCGTTAAAATATATTGCTGTTAAATTTTTTTTTATTATTTCCCATCTATGAACAATTTGAATTTAAAATTAAAGGGCTGGATATGAGATAAAAAATTTAAAAAATTTATTTAAAAAGAATTAAGAAAAATGATTTTATGGCAAATTCGGCTTAATGGCAGAAACTAATTTTTAGTATTAAGGGTTTTACATATACAAACATACCGTCACCTGAAATTTGAAGGGCCTAACAGCTAAAAATATAAAGATAAAGTTTTTGTTAACTCTAGTTTACAGTACATTGATTGATTGGAGAAATTTTTGCTGTTAGCCGTATAGCGCTATATCAAAAAATATATGACATATCCTAGCAAAAAAAAATCCTAAATTTGGAAGCAGTAACTTCTGCTTCTTTTATTGCCTTTCAAAACTATTAGCTTACAAAAGTGATGTACAAAATGAATATATTCAGCAGTTTCTTCAAAAATATAATTAAGAAGCTCTAATGCAGACCCTTTACGCGAGGAATCTTATACAAAAATCATGTAATCTTTCATAAAAGTTGAAGCGGTGCACAACTGACTCTGCTTTCTTCCGAGGAAGCATAATTTTTTGCTGGGGTATTAGTATAACATTGTCATGCAACTAATATTGCTATTAAATTTGCTCAGTTATTTTTGAGGTATCGGGAAACTTGTGCCAAAAAAACATTACTTATTATACAAATTAAAAAAAAATTTTGTTTCTTTAGTTCATAAGAAATTTGTACATATTTAGATTTTAGATTTTATTTAGATTTTTATTTTGTAATGGAACCTATTAGAAAAAAACGTTTTTAAAATGATCTAGTGGTTTATAGCAAATAAAATTGGAACGGCAATATACAATATGTATTAGGCAATAATGTGCGTGTTTTACTGTGACATGAGAAGATTAAACATTCGTTGCTTTAATAACATATGTATATTTAATAAGGCAAAAGCTTTTAACAAAACGAGTTAGAAACCCTGGACCTTAACCTTAGGGACTTGAACCTTTCTAAATCGTTTTGTGATGAACTTTGTGATACATAATCGAGTTCTAATATATTTTTAGGCACTGAAAATTAAGTATATGTTGCACTAGACGCTCAAAATTATAATACTTAGCTTGATTTTAAGCGTTTATGACAAACGGTGTACACAACAGTTATCGAGAGATTTTATGGTTCTCACCAAATGGCTTAAAAGCACTTTGTTTCCATTAGATAGCCTATGTATTTAGCCATACGAAAAAATAGATTTTACTATAATTTTTAATTCAAATTTATTTTTTTACTATTGGAAAATAAACTTTGTTTGGTTGTAAACTTTTCCTTTTTGAGACTTTCTTTTTAGTCCTGAAATTTCTCGAGTTTATAGGACACAAAGAACTAAAAAGCAAATTTTCATTGTTTAAATTTTTTCAATTACATCTTAAAGAAAACATGACAACATCTCTAAGATTTAAAACCATTAATATTAAAAGACTGCCTTGGTTCTATGACAACATTCCTTTTAAACATTAACCCTTATAATCCTAATAAGTTTTTAAGTTTATTGAACGAAATTTTCATACATACATATACAATTGGTTTTATATGGAGGCAAATGTAAAAATTTACAATAAATTTAAAATCATGTTTATAACCATAATATTTTTCATTTAATTTAGTTTTTTATTTCTCCTGCACAGCTATAACAAGTAATGATTGGCCTTTTTGCATTTCAGGTGACAATATGTACATATGCATGTAATTTTTTGAATGGTAACTAATAAAAATATAAAAAATTTGTCATACAAAAATTAAAATAGCTAAGTGTAGAAATCAAACCAGTTTTTTTAAACTCCTATTTAAATACATTGATTCATATCCTTTAGTTATTGTTAGCGTTTTTGCTGTTGTTGTAGCTTTTTTGTTTGTTTGGTTTTGTTTTTATACCATAAACCCTATGACAAGGCGTCAGCAATTAATGGTACAATTAAAAAGGCATTAACAACAACTAAGCTCTTATACAAGCATTTTTGTTGTTGTTTGGTGCTGCTACTGCCTCTTTCCTTTCTCTTTTCTTTTTTGTTTCATATATTATTTTGTTGTATTTGTTGTTTTGTAATTGTATTTTAATGCCTTTACATTATTTCATTTGAGGAAATCTAGAAAAAGGGAATTAGAATGAGTTCTTTTAATATTCCGTTTGTACTTAAGTATTTATTATTTTAAGACATATTTGTTTCCAGTTTGCCTTTGTTTTTTACTTAGTCATCGTTGTAGTGACTTGTATTTTATTGGTGGTTTTAAAGATAAACTTTATTTTTTCCTATTTATTTCATTTAGTTTGTTTTTATTAACACTCTTAGGGTTGTACATACATATATATTTATATATGTTTAATAAGAAAATTAATTAGCCATAAAGCTTTTAAATTTAATTATAAAATTCTTTGAAGAAATTTATTTCGGATGTAATAAAACGTTTTGCTAAAAATATTTAATTATGTCCTTATGAAGAATAATTACGATAAACAATTTAAAAGAAAATCATTATGTTGGCGGATGTTTATTTGCTTAAGCAGCAATTAATTTTTTTTTAGTTAGTGTACTTAATGCGAAGATTTGATATTAAAGGGCTGTCAGCATATAAAAAGTCTTAAAATTGTGTCGGTGTCAGCGTGTTTTTTTTTAAACCATCACAGATATCTTTTATAAATACATACATATATATATACATATTTAAACAAAAATGTTATCCCTTTTTAAGCACATTGCACGTACTGGTACTTAAGAGTTAAAGATAATTTAAGTAAAAAAAATTAAATTTAATGTCCTTAAAAGTTACTATAAGTCCTTATACAAATATTTATGCATATTGAGATTCCCTTAAACAAATTCTTAAAAGAATAGTAAGAGATGAGAAACGTATGGAAAATTTGATAATATTAAAAGATATTTGATTTGACCTGAATTTATTTTACTTTGTTGTAATTTTTTAAGCCTAAAATTTCATTAAATATAAAAAAAAATACATATTTTTATGTAAAATGCTAAAGTTTAAAAATTGTATAAATTACGTTTAAATTTATCTTGGTATCTCCTTTAAATTAGCAATAACAGACAAAAATTAAAAATATATAGTTGCGATTTGTGAAGGATAATTAACCCATTACCGCTCACTGTCCCCATATAAGGACACGTTTTTTACTGATGTTAACTCTATAAAGAACCGTTATGTTTTAAATGTAAAACCAAATATCTCTTCTTAATGGTTTAAACAAATTACAGAAAATCGTACAAGTTGTCAAAGCAAATGAAAATGTTATTTTTAGCCCTTTTATTTGCGGCACTCTACTTTGGTTTACTTTGTTGATTTCAGACTTGCTATTTTTTTGTTTGCCAATTGGCTTAAAATAAAAAACTACTAAATATTTTGTATCTGAATAGTATTTAAAAGATTTAAAAATCATCTAATGAAAGAAAAAGTGTAACATTTTATTATAGGGTATGGTTTTGTTAGTCTGTCCCCAATTGGGGATAATGGACGTTACAAAGAAAAAAAAATATTTTTCTTAATTTTGAACATGCAATATGACTGTTCTGCAAATTTAGGAAACCGTTAAGCATATAATTGAAAATGACGATGACATTAATGCCAAATAAACTATTTTCGTTTTGCCACTTTTCATAAGTAGCCTTTCATAAGTTATAAGGACGAAACATTTTATTATGGGAAAGCCGGTAAGATTTGAGTAAAGAAACTGTACTGCGATGGGTACTGCTATGATTTGTCTTGTAATGCCCGTTAAAGAAATTTAAAAAAATAGTAATATGATTACAGTTTTGGTAAAAATAATGAAATCATTAAAGTTCGTTGGAAAGACTAGAACGTCGTCACAAATTTTGGTTTTATACATCCACTTGGAAAAGTTAAAAGATAGTGTAAAACTGTCGATCGAAGATGACGATCAAATTGATCTATCTAGCCTTTACAGCGTATCCATTAGAGGAAAACTGAGGTGGTGATGCATTTTTACATATATTTTAGATTCGGCAGTATGTGACTCTTGGTACTAACATGTTTTGTTTTGTAGAGCTGAAAGTACGACTCCTATGAACAAGTAATCGTTAGGGAAAAGTATAAATAGGGCATATGTTTTGCCCGAAATTTTTAAAAACCTTCAACTTTTCTGTAATACTTGATGATTATTAAAAAAATAATGGCCATAATCCTGAAAAGATATCAAATCAATTGCGGTATATTGTTTTTCATTGCAAGTGTTGACGGAGATTCGAATTCTACACAAAAACACTAAACGTAGAAAGAAATTTCTTTGCCAAATTTCATAACTAAAACGCCCGTTGTCCCTATATGAGGACACACATTTTTCTAAAAAACTAACAAAAAAAGTTTTTATTTTTTAGTGAACTCTTGTTATTTAATCCATATTAAAGCAACACATATCAGAAAAAATGTATTTTTCTAGCAGTTTCTTTTTGGGCATTAATGCGCTAAGATTCAGCACAAACAAATATGGCATTTATTTTAAAACGTTGACTATTAACTATTAATAGAACATATTCGAAAAATTCCCTATTTGTAGAACATTTTCTATATGTATTTTTCTTTTTTATTCGTAGACATTCTCTCCTTAAAAGACAAATTTACAGTAATTACGTTGCTTTGCCAAGGCGTTTACTTTTATTATTTCTTTGGAATTAAAAACATTGTGTGTTTTTCTAGTGTACATTTATTAAATTGTCTCTTCTTAAAGTTTTATAATCAAAAATAAATTTATTAAACTTAGTATTAATTATTTGTCATGATAATTTTAAACTTTAAAATTGTAACAGTAGAAGACAATTTTAAAGCTTAAGAAACATTGTTAATAATTTTTAAAGCAAAAAATGTTGCTTTTATATTACCTAACTATACTAACTTACTTAAGTATGTATAAATTCTCAAAAAAAAAAAATATTTGTGTGCCCGTCTATCAGCATAAAAACCTGCATTGCAATTTTTTTCTTTTTTGATTTATTTTTTTATAATTTCCATTCATTTTCCACTCCTTTGTATTGAGCAACATACAAAGGTAATTTGTCTTGTGGACGACTCGAAGTGATGTACGACTGGTTACTTTTTTTTAGTTAAGTTTTTTCTAAACGTTGTGATAATGATGATTGCCTTTGGTCATATGGTGGATTTTTTTTGTGTGTTTTGTGTATCATCAAAATCACTTTTATTTTAGCAAAAAAGAAAAAAAACCTAAAAAATGTGAGAAGAGAAAGAAAAAAGGAAGCTAAAAAAAACCTCAAGACACTGCTTCCTTTTACAGCACTGTTTTTGAGCACAATTCAGGCATGTTAAATGGATGTTGTAAACACATCTTTTACTTTTCCATAGATTTTCAATTATTTGAATAAAGTTTTTCAACAGTAAAGTAGAAATTTACTATTGAAATTTTCGTTAGGCTGCAAAAAATATTTTTTTAATGCAAAATCGTCTGTACAAATACATACCCAGCAAAAAATTTTATTGCTTTGTAATGAGTTAAAATGATAAAATACTGTAGTTGACCTACCAATCCATTGGCATTTCAAACGATTATTTTACCACGGCGATGTAGTTTGGGGCAAGTAGGGGCTCAAGTAAGTCATTGCTTTTATAAAGTTATTACCGCCAAGGGCTCCCTAGCAAAAACTGGGTAACGACTTGCTCTAACTCAATAACATACTTTTCAATCAGTATAGCATACCGTATTACAAGGAAGTAGTTTTCTAATAAAAAGATTATATTGTAAAACAAAATAACTTATTTATGATATATATAATAAGAAATAAAAGCTGCATACACTTTGGCTAAAAAAATTGTTAGGAGCCACTTAAATTAGTTATTATGATTCTCATTTGGGTTAACATACTTTATGTATAAGTAATTATATTTTCGACGGATGTTTATAAATTTCATAAAGTTTTGCAATCCGGCTCTAATGGTTTTTTTTTAAGTGTTTCTGTAAAACGTAACGTACAGAACAAGGCGAATTAATATCTGGTGGCCTCAGTTCGGAGAGGATTTTTTTTATCAATTTTTTTTTATATGAAGTTTGACATTATCGTGACGAAGAAGAGAGAGAAAATTATTTTTTATGTATAGAGTTTGACATTATAGTGACGAAAAAAAATAATCAGCTGATTAACTGAGGCCACCTGATATATATTCGCCTTGGTACAGAAGTGACAAACCTCAGTTTCGTTCTCAGAAAGCCGTATGTAATACATTATTTATAGTGAGTTCTGTAAGCTCATACAATCAATTAAATATTTGACTTATTAGAAGAAAGTAGTTATATAATATTTAAAAAGTAATGACTTATTCAATTTGTGATTTGTAATTTGGAGGACTGCTGTATTCATTATTAGTAAGAAGTCACTTAATGACATTTAAGTAATGACTTCAGAAAATCCATATTTGTAAGCGACTTACTATGGACTTATTTAAGTCCATATTTGTAAGCGGGCGAGGTAAGTTCTTGCCTCCAATGACATCGCCGTGTTAAAGCAATGGGTTAAAATGCCAAAAGGTAAGTAGTGCAACTACTGTATTTTTATCCTTTTAACTCAATACAAAGCAATGCAAGTTTTTGCTGGGTGTTCTTGTGTAAAAATAAATAAATGTAATCGTCACGGTGACTAAAAGGTCATGCAATCCAAATGCTGCATAGCAGTCGGAATAATAAAAAATATCAAATTCGAAATGTGAGAAAATTTATCTACTTTTATAGCAGATAAGTCATTATCTGGCAACTTCTAAGTAATGCAGGCGGTATGAAGTATCCACTGAAAAGTATGTTTTTGTGTAAAAGTAAGTCATTACCAAGTTTAACTAGGTACTTACATACACAGGTATGCGATGGATTTGTTTGTTAGATTCTTCTCTTCTTTACATATTCATTATTCATCTGTGTATGAATGCATTTTAGTATGTGTATGAAAGTGTCCAAGAGTATTATATGTGGTATTGGCACTTTAAATTTTTTTTGTTTATTGTCTTATGATTATTTGTTGTCAACTTTGCCTTCCTGTTTTTATTTTATGCTCATTTGTATTTTACTTTTGTATTAGAAACGTGGCACAGTGCAGTAATTAAACTAAGGTTTTTTTTAAAATTCCTATATATAAAAAATTTATTAAAATATGCATTTATATAAAAAAAAAAGAAATAACACTTCACCAAAAGTTCTTAATTTATTTAAAGAAGTTAACATGATTTCCGAGTAAAAACTTACTATGAAATAGAGTATCACTTGTTACAAAAAGTCTTATGCGTCTCGATAAAAATATCTATTCGCAGTATACACTGCAGAGTATAAAAATACAAACTGGACTAGATTGGATATTGGATATATTGACAAATTTTTAATATATCAAAAAAATATTTTTCAAATGACACTCTAGCAAATACCAGTCGATATCAGTAATATCATAGGCTAGTCGTTTAGTTTGCAGTGTGAACTTTATCGTTGGTCTAATCTTAATCTTTTTTATTTGCTTAACACTTTCACTCTCCACTGTTTAAAAATTAGTTCTTCTTATAAGTGTTTTTTTTTTTATTTGCGGATGTATTTCTGTATCCTGTTCACTTTTTGTGGACCATTTCGGTTGTTATATTAAACGTCTAGACATTATTGTTGTCCTAAACATAGATTTGTTTCTATGTGTCATTAGGATAATTTTATTTTAGTAGATTTGTTATGCTTTTTAACGGTATTTTGTTCTCAAAATTTTTTTCTATTTTCATACATACAAACACATGTTTGTATACGTAATACGTTATCTATTGTTCATATTTGATTTTATTTGTAAGTATGTTCGTACATACATATGTACACATACATATATTTTTTAATTTTGTTTTATTTTGCCTTCAGTCCTTATTTCCCCATACTCTATAGCTGTGGCTGTATTTCTTTTTCAAACAATGAGTGGGAGCTTTTTAAGTTACATTTTGTTTTTTTATTAGGTTTTGTTTCACTGTTTGTTGCCGCTTTGTTTTCAAATCACTTTTAGCAGTTAAAATGATTATTTGTATTTATATTGACATCAACATTTTCTGTGTGTTTTTTGATGGGATTTTAATAGTTTTGACCTTAGATTAAGAGTGTATTACCATTAGAATTAAATGTTATTTGCGGACGTTTCTCTTGTTTGTCTTTTTGGCTGTCAGAATTTTATTTTACCAATCAAATATATTTTAGTGATTGTGGTAAATAGGCTGGTTTGTTAAGGAATATATTATGGTTTTGGTAAATATTATTTTGAGTTTAGACCTTCTTTACTCCTCTTGATTACATAATTAACGGAAGGCCATAGCTAGCAGGGGTTAAAGGAAAGGAAACGGGAAAAATGAACTATATACAGCAATGATAAAAATCAAAATGTATTTAAGCCTTAAAAAGGCAAATTTCGTAAAATTTTACTTAAAATTAAGAATATTATTTTTTCTAATTTTTTGTTTTAAGAAATTTAGTCTTATTGAATATAGTTTTTTTAACAAATTATTACTAAAGTTATTTAGTTATTTATTTGCATGTAAATTTCACTTAAATAGTATTTTACAGCATGAAAAAATTCATTATTAATTTATGTAGCCAGGTCGTGACAATAATTTCCTCAAATAACAATTCCATATTTAACTCTATAATGAGTAAATGAAAAAATGTTGGTCCTTAAATTATATAAAGCCATATCCAATCATTTTTTTAATGTTACCAATATCAATTTAATCGCTATGTTTCAGTGATCTTAAGTAAAAACTAAGTGTTATTTTTTATAATAAACATAATATGATACAAAATAACTTTAAAATTTGTAAAGCTTATTTTACTTAAATTTATAGGTTCACAAAGTCAATTTTATTTTCGGAAATAACTTTAACAGGTTTAAAGTTATATCATGTGTAGGAAATATAGTCCAAAGTTAATATTAATCATACGCCACATTTGGCGATTACAAAATATGATGATTTATTATTTTAAAAAGATTAAAATAAATATCTTATGAAATCACAAGTAGGAATGCCAATAACAAAGAACTGGCAAAATATTGTTATTTTTAGACAATAGTTGCACCTAATAGTGTTAATATTATTGTATGTAAATAAAAAATTTAGAAAAATGTAATACAAGTAGAGAACTTACATACATACTTGATATTAAAATTGTTTCAAAGTACCAAAACCTTTCAACAAATATAGAATTCATTAAAAATGATCTCTTCTTTGAAATCAAAGAATTTATTTCAAAAATTCTTATATAGAAAATTGTTTTTTTAGATTCTTCTAACACTACAAAGCTTAAAAAACTGCTAAGTCTCAATACTCGATTTAGTAAAAACTTGCAATTAGGATTGTTAAATTTGATCCACTGTCCTTTTGCGCAAACTGAAATAAATAATTTTTAAAATTAAATCCCAACCTATTATTACGGTGACCATCCGTTCTGTATCTTACAGAACAGTACTGTATTTGAGTGCTCTGTTCTGTATATATTACTTTTATGTAAAAATCCTTAAAATGTTCTGTATATTAATTCGAGTTTATTATTTGTTCTACAATTTTATTAATCAAAATAATATTTTGTTAAACATGTTGACATAATTTTTGTAATAATATATAGTAAAGTAATACAGTTTTACGTATGTATGTATATATGTGTGTACATTTTTGTGTGAAAAATTAGAAGAAGGAAAAAAGTTGTTGTTTTATATTGTTTATCAAAACAGTTAGCAGCAATAATTTTGACATTATTTAAGTATTTTTGCAACAACAAATTTAATGTGGTTTTGTTTTATTTGTTGTAGTGACGCTACTACCTTTTTTAATATTGGGTATCAAAAACGTTATTAATAATTTAAAGTACTAAAATGGGTTCTTTTGCGTGAAGTTATGGAAAAAAATTAATTGAACATGTTGATACTGAATAATTTGATGATTTGGCTCTTGATAAAAATTACACATCTTTAGAAAAATAAAAAAAAGGAATCAGAATAATAAGTCTGCAGATAAGCGTTAGGTAGCAATTTTGATACATTTTGAAAAAGTGATAAAGTATTCCAATCGAAAGGGTATTTTCTGTTTTATTAACCATTTGGACTACTACTAAATTGTATATAATTTAATAAAATTTAAGGAAAATTGAAATTTATTCATCTGAAAATATAAAAGCTAATTGTGTTTTTTTTTTTGAAATAGGTAAATAAGTATATACATATTCATATGTGAATTTTTTATGTTAATAATTTTACTGTAATGTTCATTTTTGTTCTTATAACTAAATCTGTATTTGCTTGTGCAAGAAAAAATTAAAGCAATAGTTCATTTTTCCTTGTTCTGTATTTTGATTAACAAAATATGGTGACCGTACTTATAATGGTACGAAGCATTTAGCCCTAGAAAGTCATACCTAGTTTTGTTGCGTAAAGACGACAGCGATATTAAAAATGATAGAAAAAAAACCTTATGCATGAAAAATATTTAAGGATTAGCTTCTTTAGTTCTCAGATTTCTATATAATCAAAATAAAACAGAAAAAGATCATTTTTTCATTTTATATATTAAAAATTGTAATTTTAAGAACACTGCTTCAATTGGACTGTTTTACATAACAGAACATACAAATAATAATTTACTTATTTATAAAAAAAATCAAAGTTCCCCAACGCAAAAAAAAACTTAGCGTAGCGCACATACCAAAAGTATAGCAGTGACTACTGCTGTATTAAAAATGAGCATAAAATAATTAAAAATACAAGAACTAAAATGCAAAATATTAATATGTTATATATTTTATTTCTTTAAAAGACACTGCTATATTTGAAACTTATGATGTAACTGATCTTATTTGCCGA
>NDXZ01067353.1:0-12322 GCA_003055125.1 Paykullia maculata | reverse complement strand
AGTCAGTCAGTCAGTCAGTCAGTAACGTTACTCTTTTATATATATAGATTATGCTATATGTCCTCAAAATTTAAAATGGTTTAAGTACTTTGTTGACAGCACAACAAACATAGCAGTCACAGTCATATTATTTTAGGACACTTTTAGTATGAAAAGCAAATTAAGCCATTTAATATTTTTAGGACACTTCGATATTATATTCGACATTATGATATTATAAGTTAGCTTTACAAATAACATTTTCGTTCAATTAATTTTCGAATTTTTTTTTTATATAAAAAAAAAATTTATAAATATTCCTAATTAAATTAAACTAAAGATTTAAAAAAATTAAAACAAAAAAATCTCCTTATGGCAATGCATTTTTAAATCTAAGCCCGGCCAAACCAAATAAAATATTTTTTATTGATTTCGGATGACATTTTTAAAATAGTTTTTAAAATTTTTTTATATTTGTTGTTCCTGTTATCCTGTTGGCCATTATCCTGTTTACAATTCGATTTTACGTAATTACGTAATTAAGTCGGATATCCTTTTTAGTGAAGTGATGCAGAAAGAACATTAAGAGCTACTTTATTATATAAACATATTTACACACACATTTGGTTTTTTATTCGGACTGTATTTTCATCAGTGTTTTTTAATGTCAAATTTTTATTTTCCTTCTTTGTTTTCTTATGTGAAGGGAAATTTCCTTTTCCGGTTTAGAATCAATTAAGCTTATTAATATTAAATAGTTTTGACACAATTGTGAAATCTGTGACAATTGTGTGTGAGTGTGTATGTGTAATTTTGAACATGTGAATTAATAAAATGGTTTCATGTAGTAAATTATGTCATTACGGCATTTTGGTAGTGGTTGGATGTTCTAATATTAAGTATGTATTTGATAAATTGCATGGATTTGTAGTATTTCTTAGACTTAAGTAATTTATTGCGAAACTAATGGAGGATTTAAGTTGACACTTGATAAGATAATGGTATGTCATTCTTAAATCATAATATTAGAGGATCTGCACTTGTGCTTTTTCAAAGTAGTACGCATTTTGTATTGTGTTACTTAAATACATACATATGTATATCTCTTATTTCATGCTATTTGGAAGCTATTTTAGTAATAAGTGTTCAAAGTTTTTTGCCGTCCAATTCATTTTTAAACTAATCCAGATTTTGCCGCCATCAATTTTGAGTTCAATGTCGTTATTGTTTTAGTGCTGATATATTTTTAATTTTATATACATTATACTGCTCACTAACTTCCTTATTAATAAGGACTTATAAATTTTAAAGAATACGACTAAAAAAGATTTCGCCCATCCCTTATTATATTTAAACTTAATTTTTTTTTAGAAACATTTTTTTTCTAGATTTTTAATTAATTTGTAATGATCACTTTAATAGAAAATAACTCCTTATTTCTAAAACTTTTCTTTTTTTTTTATTTACACACACAGATACTGTCTTACAAGCTATTTCAAAGAAATAGTCGAATTATTTACAGGTGCTTGTGTATGTTTACCCAAATGTCGTTGAAATGGAAGCTTAGTGGAATATTTTTTGCTTACTTTATAGCTCAGGGTTTCTAAGAATTTTACATGGGCTTTAGATATACAATTGGCGTTAATTTGTATTATTATTAATATTGATGTTCTAGCATCACTTGTCTTCTTTACATTATCAAAAAATAAATTAAAATTTGTAAATATATTATTATCAATAAGATAAAACTATAATTACTATATTCCCACAGTCAATTTAGTTTAATAAAACTTTTTACTGGGCAGCTTATTTTTTTGACATTTTATTTTATGAAAGTGTCAAAAATTCACTGTCTGCAAAAATTGCGTGCTATGAATTATTTTTGTACCTGCACGTGTAAACGCTAAGTAAGGTGTTTAAGTTCGATCTATTAGGTAGCGGTGTCGGTTCAAAGGCGCTATTTTGCAGGCAGCCCGTGATGTTCATGGCTTTATTAAAAGCACAACTAAGTGGACATTTAATTCTTACATATCGAAATGGGAGAATTATAGTTTTCTTTAAACCTGATTGATATTGTCCGCAATAAAAAAAAATATTTGGGGATGATATCTTATTCTTAATTTTAAACACTTAAACGTAAGCTTTAATTTGTAAACTGAGATCATTTTATTAAGTCAAAATATGATCCGAAGGGATATGCATAAAAAATATTATTAGGTTAACCAGCGTAAAATTATGATTGCTTTAAATGAACCATAAAAAAACATTAACAACGAGTCAAGTTAGTTTAGAAATTTATTTTTTTAATGTTTTTCATTATTAAATGAAAATTACAGCATCTTCTTTTCTAAGACACTATTCCCGTCATTTACAAACCATGGGAAAAAGATTCTTTGCACTTTAACACATAGATACAACAAAACTCAAAGTAAAATTAAATTTTATTTGTACGGTTGTGTATTTTTGTGTGTTTTGGTGTGAAAGTTTCGTTACTAACTTATTTCCGGTACATCTCGAATGGTGAATAATTTAAATACACGTATGAATGTATGTATGTACATACTTAAGCATCCGTAACATTTAATCAACACAGATATAAATTCTAATAACACTTGAACTCATAAATATGTCAGAAGCGTTATTACAAAAACGCGCATTATTTGCCTCTTAATATAAATGTGTGCATGTATGAAGAGGGTGGAGTGATATGCATAAATGTATGTATAAATATTTTTTTGACCTCATGTAAAATCCTTATATGCATGTAATAGACGTTTGTTTGTGCTTAAGTGTTATTTGAATGTTTGCTGGATTAAGATGTTTTTTTTTAAAGCAGCATAAAATAGAGCGTTAAGAAAAAAAATCAATAAATTTAATGCAAGTTATCTATTAGAAATTGTGTTTCATATATGTATGACAATAAAGCAAAATTAGTACTTGCGTCGTTAATGGGGACCGGAGAAACGCGACGCAAATTGAATCACCTATTTCTATATAAATGCACTGAAATTTAATTTATTGGGGAAAATATTCAAAACGAAGCAAAAAATTTTGTATTTTTGATAAAAAACAGGTACATATGAATACATTTTTATTTATTTCATTTACTTCAACAAATGTTTATAATTACATATTATTAAGAAATAACAAAACAATAAATTAAGAGGGTGTGACAATTTCAGCTAATTGATTTATTTTATCACTGTCTCTGTTGCAAATTGTTCTTACTGTTATAGGTGCTAGTCCAAGAGCTCTCCCTATATATGTTTTAATACTTTTCTTTACTTTTACTTATTACTTTTCTTTTACTTTGACTCATTTTTTACGTCCTTAAGGCATTTTGGCGAATCACACACTAAATTCTTACCATAACCAAACAGTTGTTCTTAGCACCACTTATATAACAAAGAAAAGGGAATTCCCCTTATTTCACGCAATTTGAAAACTTCTTAACGTACAGGTGACGATCAGTGTTGTCAGAAGTTGTAAAAATGCTAAAAGACAGAAAAGATGCTAAATCAGGCCTGGCCACCAAGAGAATTGAGATAATAATAGTGGTAACACACAATGCTGCAGTTTAAAAATTTAAGCGTTTTTAGCGACGCAAATCGAAATCAAAGCGACGCAAATCGAACCGACGCAAATCGGGGTCAAAACGACGCAACTCGAACCGACGCAACTTAAATTGCAACGACGCAAATCGAATTTTTCCAGTTTTTAAAAAGCGACGCAAATCGAAACGACGCAAATCGGGGCTCTAGTGTACAATTAAAGTAATTAATTGTGACTATTTATAGCAAATCTACTTTTACATTCCATTTCATTCCTTTTACATTGATAAAATTCAAAGATTTTCAAAACATTAATCGCTTGAAAATTATTAAATGACAACTTTAGAGTAGCACTGTACTTTTTTCTTCACCATGAAATTTTCATTAAAGACAATTTACTAACTTAACTTTTTTTCTAGAAGTTTGAGTTTTTCAAAAAGAGGAGTTTTCATAGAGTTCTACTTCTAATTAAACTTAAATATTCCAAATGGCAAATTAATTAATTTAATTTTTTTTATTTTTTGTGATGTTGTAATCAAGGATTTTGTTTTATTTTTGTCGAATACGTGCTGGTTAAATGGTCTGACATTGTAAAACAAGCCAACGTAGACTATTATGATAAGCCATTACACATACATACATATGTACTTATGTATGTAAATACTAAGCGCTGAATTCAAAAATTTATGTGTAAATGTTAGATCGGGTCTTTACGTTTTTCTATGATTTACACAAGAAAAAAACTAGAACGAGAGACACAACGTACTCCTACTTTCTTCCCAACACACTTAAACTTTTTGCAACTGCAGCCCAACTGGTAAGAAATTTTTGTAGACAGTAAATTTTTGACACTTTCAGCAAGTAAAATATAAAACACTGTTACTTGTACAGTGTTTGCAAGAAGTTACCTGAATGTGTAAATATGGAGAGTTAAAAAAACCCAATGATTTAGCTTGAATTATCCAACCATTATGATGATTGTTAATCTTCTGATCTTGATTATTCAGCACTACTATGGTTGGCGTTGTCGTGTCGATTCTCGTCAAATACGACAAACGACTATCGTGCTATTCATTTAACATTGGCGTATATTTTAGACAATAAAAAATAAAAAACTTAAAAATGACTACCAACAATAATAGGGCTGGTTATTGCAGAAAAAAAACAGCAAAATTAAGTGCAAGTGAATTAAATTCAGCTTGCAGTCTGATAAAAGATTATGTTAATTTATTGCATTCGATAGCAACTGAAATTGAAAGAATCCTTATTAAAACTTTATATAAAAAGAAAAAGAAAGAAACAAAATTTCAATCGGTATAGAATACAAAAATTTCGTCCCTATTCTAAGTTCCAGTGAGGAGTTCATCAAGTTTGTCAACTTAAAACTTTTTAGAGGAAAAATGTTACTTTTAGGGTGGGGACTTTAATTGCATATTTGTTTTGATTAAAAACTACAATTAACAATGATCCTCAAATTAAAAAATTATATATTGTTAAAACTATACCAACCTAATAGCAAATGCTGAAAAAAACTGCTTCGAATAAAAAATCGTCCGACTACCATTAACATAATGAGCAATTCCAACAATTTGGACGCTGTTATAAGTTTTTTGTTATATTTTTTTTTTAATTTCTGTCATTGTCACAAGTTATTTAACATTTCTATCGCTTAACAATTTTACGAATAAACTCCTTTAAGTATCTAGTCATTTAAGCATCTAATAATATTATAAGGAAATTAAAATGATACGTGTTTATTTGTTTTTTGTTTACTTGGTAAAATTTCCCCATAATGTGGTAAGAGAATGAGAAGTCAATCAAGTACAATACAAAATGGGTGTGTTTTCCTTTAAGATTTTTTTCTTTTCGCTAGTAGTAGTAGCACAATTCAAAACTATCTTAATTACCTAGAAATGCTGTCAATAAGTAAAAATGGAAAATAAACTTTTATATAAATCTGATTGCTAAGTTTCCTTGGTTATCGATTTATATTTCCAAAAATATTTCGCATGAATTTGTATCCTTACAAATCATGATTATAAATACTCTATTGAAGAATTGAGCTCAATTGTATAGAGTGGCATTTTAGAAATTGTGGAGATTTAGTTGCTGTTTTTGTGTTTCTATTAAATCCATGAATAAGCAATGAATATTCCACCCCCATAGTAAATTATACTTTAGTAATGACATTGAATTTCACACTGATTTTTGTTTGCTTTGCTATTTATTATATGTATGTATTTTAATTTGGGGAGTAGGTTTGCCGTGCCCTGTTGGAAGAACGGAAGTAAAAGAAGACAACATATAAAGCGTTGCATTTCTCTAATTTATCATAATTTTGTTTTTATATATTTTCTAAAGATGCGAAGAACATACTATTTGCCTTAATCTAAGAGTTAAAATTTGTATGTTTTGCGTTTCATAACGTTTTACAAACAAAAACTGAAAAGCAAAATTAAAATATGTGCCCTATATTTGCCGGTGCCAAATTTTGTATACCCATTACAAATGTTTTATAGTATAATTCTTTAGTACTTTAGTACCTTTGACAATACAGGTTAAAATAGTATAATTCTTTAGTACTTTAGTACCTTTGACAATACAGGAAAAATAGAAATTTAGGAACACGTCTTGTTTGGAAGGTGGGGGTGTCAGACTTATTTCTACCAGAGACGATTTTCTACTAAAATATTATTTAAAACAAACAAAACAGCAAAACAAGAAACAAATTGCGGAATAAAATTGTTTTTTTATATAAATTATAAAGTTTTTATACACACACACAAATACATTTTACTGTATGTGTGTTTTTTTGACAATCCATTTCATGAGATAGTTCTCATGGGTTATCTCATGAGAACCATTGCATGAAATTTCTCATGATACCAATACTGATACTTGAAAATTGCATATCTCATCCCACGTGGAGACCCTAGGGTGCACTGAGACTTCATCTAAATTTACAAGAAACAAATTTTTTGACGTTTTCAGATAGTAAAATAACAATGAGGTAAACAGTCTTGCCCACTAAAAAGACTGATACAAATTTACAGGATTGTGGTAAAATAATAAATGTAAATTTAAATTATTTTGTATAAATATGAAAAGAGTTATAATATTTTTTTTTTAAAATATACACAAAGAAGACAATTGCTGTCTTTTCATATTAATAATATAATTAAAAAAATTAACAATAATAATTACTTACAACTATTGCCCTACAAAATTGTGTTTATTATAATCTTGGTAACTCTAAGTTGGTAGTAAACAAAACAATAAAAATGGAGAATAAAATTAGCCATCAAAATACAATAATATTCATAAATTTATATCGTTCATACCTAATTTCAAGAGATGAAGGATAAATCATAAATGGTGGCTGTAAAAGTAAAAATAAATCTCGTTGCATATCTTTCATTTTGAACTTTCATTTTCCTGTGTAAACGAAATTCGTGTATTTCATTAAAATTTTTATTTATAATATGTATACTGAAATTACATAAAAGTACCCTCATGTGTAAAGGCAGGTTAACAAACGATTTCCGATTAAAAAAAAATACATTTTATTTTACAATTAGACTTTTTTTAGAAAAGTTTAAAAAAATATGTATAGAAATAAAATGTAGCACAACTTTTTTGATTCGGTTGAATAGTGGGCAAACTAGGCATGGTTAAATATTTTTTGTTTGAATTAAACGAATGTAGAAGAGAGCTCTGATTAAGAAGAAGAAAAAGCCTATGTTATACTTTATGGGCTTTGAAACAAAAGTAACAACATTTTCAAAATTTCAGAACTAGTTTCATTTATCTAAAAACTGGCAAGAATATTTTTCTTTTTTTAGAATACAAAGTCTTGTAATGTTATTCGTATACTTTTTAGAGAAAAAATTCTTTGAAAATTTCAGTACAAACTTATATATTTGTTTTACGTACCTCCGTACGTTAACGTAATATACAAACAACATGTACTGCGGTACGTAACAAAATATGTATATGAATTAGTACTGTAATTTCGTCTTTACAATATTGTTAGGAATTTTTTCTCAATAATGTATCCGAATACTTTTTTCTGTAGCGGGGCATTCCATACCAACTGCAAATCGTTGGCCTCAGGTAGAAGGGGTCTAACTCACATAATTGTAATTTTGCAGGAAAAGGTAAAAACATAATAGAAACTGTATACATCAACATCGTAATTTTTTATACAATTGCTTGTAAAACCGTTATTTTGAAAAATATTGCATTAATTTTTTGTGACGAGGTGTATTTGTGTGAAATGTATTGATATCACTAAAAAAGTCAATTTCGAAAAAATGCGAGTTAGGGCCTTTCTACAAGAGATGTTTGCACATAACCTTAAGTGTTAAGGGTATTAAGCGTTTGTACTGATGCTTTAAATGCCGTAGGGTCGTATCTGTCAAAAAATTTGGCTTAACGTGATTTTTATGTTTATTACACCGTCTCCTTCTCTTAGGCGACTGTCTCTTCCATCTTTAACATTTCTCGTCTACTTGTTAGCAAATTTTTTTCTTTCTTTTATGCATTTCTCAAAGAAAGTAACACAATACATATTGAACAATAATTACCTGTGTATTGGCTCTCTTAACAAGAAGGTGCACTGATTGTCACTTTATTTAGAGATACGACAAAAATTCCTATTGGGAACAACCGTACATTTATCGCCCCAACATAGAAAGTTATACATATTTTTTCTTGCCTTCTTTTTTGATTGCCATTGTGGGTATGATTTTTTTTATTCTCGACTCTTTTGTATTTGTTTGTGTATTAGTATTTTATATGTACATATGTATGTATGTGTATGTCTTGTCACTGTTACTATAATGGATTTTGTCCATAGAAATGAAAGAAACAATCCTGCTGAGTGTTTTATCATGAACATTTTTGGTCTGCATTAAAAGTAATTTCACTTGAAATTTGCCATGGTACGAAAAGAAATGAAGGAAACCAAATAAATTTATAAAAATATAATGCAATTTGAAACAAAACAACAATAGTAAAAATATAAGGGTGACATAGAAAATGTTTTAGAAAACGACAAAAATACAAATAAAAACAAAATGAATAGAAAATCAATAAAAAATGATGCAAAAAATACAGAAAAATTTTAGTTAAAATTTAATATTGAATATCATAAATGACCTTTTGTAAGAAGTTTTCCAGAATTTATTTAGTCTTTACTAAGAATTTTTATTTTCAAACATAAAAATAACGCCGGCTGAATAACGACGGCACTTTATTTTTAAGTTAAAGTTTATTATTAATGGGTGAAGATAATGTTTAAATGCAATTTATTTATATGTACATTAAGGTTTAACTTTTTGCATTAAATTATCACTTTGTTACTTTGCTTTGTTTTTGCAAAGTAAAACAACACTTTAAAATAAACAAAGTTAGTTTAATGCTTTACAAATTTTTTGGAAAAATTATTGGAAAATTTCAATTAAGATAACATAATTCTACCATTTACATTAACATAAATGTTAATTTAACAGTAGTTTAAATAAATATTTTTTTCAATTAGTCCTTGTTCATACAAGTAATTTTCGTTTTGCATTATTTTAAAACTCGTTCGAAAGTGCATTTATGTCGAACATCGAAAACGTCAAATAAACCTACAGCCAACATAAATTAAATTTGTGTCAATTATTTTAACAGTACTAGTCCAATGACTTATAAAAATAGGTGTAAATAAGTTGACAAAATCAGAATTTCTCAATGAATCTAAAATTTTATAAATTTGTTAAATGAAGACGGGATTTGTTCGCTTGTGTAAGTTTAGTGACCTGTCACAAAGTGTGTCAAAAATGTGTGAATTTACCCTCTTCAATAACAATGCCATGGTAAAGTGAAAGAGCTTAAACCGCTCCTGATCACTAATGCTAAAAACACATAGACGACAGTTGGCTACCGGCAACACGACTACAAATGCTATTGGCAACAATTGTCGTCGTGTACTTAAGTACTTAATTATATTAATAACGACAGCAACATTGTATTAAATTAATTATTTTTTTAAATCCTATTGACTTGACTGTTGCATGTATTTATAATATTTTAGTTTTGTAATGTTATTCTATGTTAAATAAAATCAAATTTATTTAAAATCTTATTAATAACACAATTTTGTTCATAGATTTATCGTGTTGCCGTGTGGCTCCAAAGAAACCGTCTTCCTTTAAACGTGTGTATTTTAATTGTGACAGATTGTAGACGGTAGCCTGCTGTCATCTTTGTGTTCCGTGCTTAAGAAACCAGGAACGATTAGTTTTGTAACATTTTCTTTCCTCTGGGGTATTAAAATTATTCTTAAAAAAACTAAAAAATATCAAAAACTTTTTAAATAACCAAAACTCCCTTAGTTTCGACAACTTAAATGTAATAACGAAAAACAAATAAATTTAATTAAAAAATCGTTTTTAAATCATTATAAAGCTTCCACCTTAAGACTCGTTGCTCTAAGGGAGAGTCTTTTTCCTTTTTTTTATTTAAATGAAAATAAATTATTTAATTCGTAGTCATTTGATAAAAACAACCAATTAAAATTTGTATAATTTTCCGTACAATTAGTCAACCACGTAGTAGCAGCATTTGGTGGTTGTTGTTACTGTTTCTGGTTGTGGTGGTCTTTAAATGCTTCAATAGAGCCGATCAATTGCTAAATGTGTTTTTTTAGTGCTATCATTTTACATTTCCTGTATTATACAAAAACTTTATTCTTTATTTTTAAATATTGTTGCTACAAATCCTTCTTGGGATATGGGATTACCCATGTCGTATTTCAAAGTCAAAGTCAAACTACAAACTTGTGCAAACACATTTCTGTGCCCTGCAATACCATTCAAGTGCATCAAAAACAATTAAACAATTTTAGTTGAGTATTTTTTTTTTTTTGCTTTCTAAATTTGATTTTAAAACCATGGTAAAATTAATTTAAATAATTTAGTGCCGTCCTTTTTTGGGTTCTTTCATTAGTTTTGTTTTTGTTAGATATTATGTTTTTCAAGAGTTTTTATGTTTTGTATTTTAATGGTTTTTTAGATTCTTTATGGTTGTTGGGGATTTTTTATTTTTTTGAGGAAATAATTTTATGAAATTTCAAAAAACCACTTAATAAAGATTATAATATGAATGTTATTTAGTACACGGTCAAAAATTGTATGTAAAATATTTTGAAAAATTAAAAATTTTATCGACATTTTTAGTCAAGGGCTGGGTCATACTTAAAAACATTAAGCAGCGAAAGAGTAACTTCACTTTGTGTAGTTTTTACTTTGTTTAATATAAGAATGGGAACTAAACAATTTTTTTTTTAGTGTTTTTTATTAATAGATTTTCTCGTTATTGCCAACTGTCAAACTTCATATAAAAAATCTAAGCAAAACTTCCTCTCCATCATGGGTAAAACTTTTTTAAAACTTTTTTTTTAATTTTCCTTAACAACGATTTTTTTTTTCAGTGTAATACTGACTTAAGCCCAAAGTCAATTGAGTCTGCCTAAAACAACCACTTAAGGGGTTTTTATGACTTATTGATTATTGGAAATAAAATTATGTTCTTATTAATGAAGCATTGTGTTTTTTGGAGTTTAATTTTATAACAATTAAAAATAATTTTCTCCCTTTTAATTTTAATGTGGGAATCCCCACTTAAAGTAAACATCTCTTGGCATTAAGATCTGCACAAACTCCATCGAGTATGTATTCGTTTTCCTTTAGACAAGCATAATTAATTGTGTCTTCTCTTCATTAAGTGCCATAACGCATATAATTCATTAAGTTTCTCTGGTTTCTGCGTTTTCGTTCGTTTTCTAAGTCCTAGATAATCTTTTTTAAATGACATTTGTCACGTTGTGTCAATTGTTGGGGGAAGACTTATGTAGTTATTTCGTTTAATTTTTTATTTTTTAATGATATTTTTTAGTTATTGAATGCTTATGTAAACGCCAGCCCCAAGATATTTTTATATAAAATTTTTTATTTCATACTGATATAATTTTCTTATTAATAATCACATACTTTTTAAACATTGCAGGTTTTAAAAAAGGATTATTTTAATATAAAAGAAAATGTCTGTAGCGGGGACAAATAATCTCTTTAATAGATTACCGAGTAAGGGCTACTGAGGGGTAGTAGATGAATAATTATCTAAAAAAGGAGATTATGATTATAATATACTTAATATAATATAATAATAATATAATATTTTGGGTTGCGGAAAAAAGAAATAATAAAAAGATGAGTTAGGGATTTCTTTTCAAGTCGGATTTATTAATACAGGAGACTTACCTTTTTAATGCACAATTGAAGTAAGTAACGATTTAGTTGTTCACACTTTGGCTGCTTGAGATATGTATGTATGTATATTAATTTTAAAATGGACGTTGTAACTTTACAGAAACTATCGATTTTGAAACACGAATGAAATTTCCAAAAAAAAAAAAGAATTTATGTTCAATGTGAGCAACCGTACAATATTATGTTACAATATTAAGCATAATTACATGTAAAAGATTAGTATAATAAAGGTGAGTACAATTCATTGCTAAGTATATTCAACGGTAAGTATAATTCAAATTAACTTATAAATAATTATAATAATATAAATTCAATCTTTTAGATACACGCAAAGAAAAAACATGGTTAAAACATAATCACGACAATCGTTGTATTTTCTCTACGAAAAATTTTTATACCGCAAACAAATTATAGTAAACGATAATCAAATATTTGGTTCATATTTTATCATTAAATGGTTACCACTACTAAAAGCTT
>NDXZ01067340.1:1740-13550 GCA_003055125.1 Paykullia maculata | reverse complement strand
TTCGGTATAGCCGAATATAGCGCTCTTACTAGTTTAAAGTAACTCTGCCCCAGTTAAAAAAAGGTTGCTCTTTTGGTTTCAGTCGTTTTATACGCAAATTAATATTTATTAATATTAATTGACTGCTTGCAACACCTACTTGTTGTTTGTAAAACAAAGTTAACTTTAATACTTTTTATTAAATGAAACCATAAACAACATGCCATACAAAATGTTGATGATATCATTGATCATATTAAACAATAATTTAATATTTACACTGTGCGACAGTGAAAAAAGTACACAGACTTGGCTATATAGGTTCGATAGTATTAATTGAGCTGAGTAAAATCCTAGCTCCGTTTTGCAATATTAGTTCGAGTTTTAATTTTATGGGCCTCAACATATTGGGAGACTTGGTCAATAACTTATTCAGACTTGGTGATAGCGTTTTATTGTCTTCGGCAAAGTTGTAGGTAAGTATCCAATGAATAACCCTTTGAAAATTTTATCGCAGGAAAAACTTTTTTTTGTATCATTTTTAAAGCAAATGCAAAAAAAAATTGGATTTTTTTACTTTTTTTTAACATAGCTCGCAGGAATCTTTCTTTTTTTCCATACTATCTTCTACAAAAATGTAGCCAGAGAATAGATAGAAAATAGAACAACTTTCGTAAACATACCTATATGATCTGAACATGCTTAGACGACTTATATAGCAAAAATTGCCTTTCTTTTCGCAAAAACACCGTAATTTTTGCTATAGTCATCTGAACATGATCAGATTGTATAGGTATGTTTAAAAAAGTTGTTCTATTTTACTCTGGCTACATTTTTGTAGAAGATTGTATGGAAAAGAAGAAAGATTCCTGAGAGCTATGCTTAAAAAAAGTAACAAAAAATCCAATTTTTTTTTGCATTTGCTTAAAAATGATACAAAAATTTTTTTTCCTGCGTTAAAATGTTCAAAGGGTTGTTCATTAGACACCTACCTACAACTTTGCCAAAGTCATTAAAACGCTATCACCAAGTCTCAATGAGTTATTGGCTAAAAGGTTATGGTACCATTTTTCAGTAAATTCACCAAGACTACCAATATGTTGAGACCCATAAAATTAAAACGCGAACTAATATTGCAAAACGGAGCTAGGGTTTTGCTCAGCTCAGGTAGTACTATCGAACCTTTATAGCCAAGTCTGTGTACTTTCCAAAAATTTGTTTTTTGTCGCACAGTGTTATTTGCTACCTACATAAATAAATAAAACGATTAATTTAGGCCCAATTTTACAGTCATTAGTTAACTACTTGTATACTAAAATGATAACTATTGTTTAACTAATACTTTATATTCACAGTGTAATGTTTAAATTAATATGCGTTAAGCATTATCAAATTTAAATATTGTATTATTGATATAGCATGTTTTCGGGTAACACGCCATTATTCCTGTTCATGTAAAAATACATTTAACTTTTGCCTAACTAATAGTTAACCAATGGCTTTTAATAGCTTAACTAAAGGTAAACAAAGACCTTTGGGAATTAAAGAATTGCAAAAAAGATAAATCGATTAAATCTAAAAAACCGCCGAGTCGTTGAAAGAAAAAATCAACGTATAAATGCAAATAACTTTTGACAGAACTACAAAAGAGATGTTAATAAAAAAATGTGTCTAAAAACTCATGAAGAAATTTGGGTGACGACTTTTGAATTGCGTGCATTTTTCTTTTAAGTAGTTAATGCATAATAAAATGCGCTTATATTATATATTTGCAAACTATTTGCTATTTGCAAACTCAAATGATAACTATTGTTAAATTATTGCAGTCTTTTGGTGCCTTAACTAATAGTAAACTAAAAGCTTTGAATAAAATATTATTGGCTAAAACATTGCCATTAGTTAACCAGTGAATTTGGGCATAAGAGCTGTTTAAGTAATGCAGTGTTAACATTATCGCAAGTACACTGTATTCTAATTCTTTTAAGTCATTCTAAAACGATTGATATTTGGGATAATATTAATTCCAAAACCTTCATTTTTTTTTTTATTAACACTTTAAAATATTTGCTGGGATAAAAAACAATATATACAGTATGTGGAAAAAATAAGTTTCCCACATTATTTATGAATATTGGAAGACTTAGAGCATTGGAATACTTTTGTTATCTTACGTATTATTATAATTTTGAAAAGTACTCATCTTGAAGTTCATTAAAGAACAATTTCACAAATTTATTAGTCTTATTATTTGTACGTTGCAATTTAAGTTTCCAGAAAAAAAATGTGCCGACTGATTGCTGATTGGTAAAAAGTAATTTCAAATTCTCAGTAAATATAATAATTGTTGCTTTAAGATTAAGTTTTTAAAGGTAAATATTTTATAGTTTTTTGAGAAAGTCAAATTTTTGGAATACTGACATCAATTCTTATTTTAATTAGCAAGGCATAAAAATTTTTCAAAAAATGGCAAAATTTAAGCAACTTTCAACTGGAAAACGCAAAGTTATTATTAGTCTTCATAAAGATATATTGAACACAATTTTTTTTTTTGAAAATCTCATACAGCAGTTCTTAAAATGATTTTTGGTTATAAAAACGAAAAAAGAATTTGCGCCAAAAAAAAAACAGGTCGTCCTAAAATTACCAGTGAAAGTGTTGATAGACGAATCCTTGAAATTCCGGAGGCTAACTCATTAACATCTGCTAAATGAAGGGAAGAGTGCACCATTAACATACACAATACGAAATAGGCTTAGAGCAAGTGGTAAGCACGGACGTGTAGCGCGAAAAATTCCATATGTTAGCAAAGTTAATATGAGAAAAAGAATGCAGTTTCATGAAGAACACATTCTAACACATTCCTCGAGAATATTGGTATAACATTTTATGGACAGGCGAATCAATGATAAAATTAAAGTACTCTCATGGCATGGTTCACGAATGGCGTAAGGCAGGTGATGCACTTTCTTATAAGTGCACCTTGCCGACTTTAAAATCAGTTGAAAGAGGTTTTATGGTATGGGGCTGTCTTTTTCCAAGGGAGTAGGTGAAATAATAATTTTAGAAGGAAAAGTTAATGCATCTTTGTACTTAAACATTTTGAAAGACACAGCCATACCTGAGGGAATTCGTTTAATAGGTGAACATTTTGTATTCCAACAGGACAATGCTCCTATTCATACAGCCAAAAAAGTAGTGGAGTTCCTTGCAAATCAAAATGTCACACTTTTAAAGTGGCCACCTCAAAGCCCAGACCTTTCCCCTATTGAAAATGCTTGGGTTATGTTAAAAATTCGGATTTCTGAAGCAGCGCCACAAAACCTTAACCAACTAAGAGAGTGTATTATTTCAAACTGGAATAAAATCGGCTCGGAAGAGTATCCGATTTAGTGGACACTGTGGTTACCTGAGAAAATGGAAACTTATTTTTTCAACTTTTTTATAGCAATTCATATTTGTTTTTTCTCGTAACAACAATGAAATACATCTTTTGTTAATAATTTTTTTAATTTTAAACGTACTAAAGTTAATGCTTTAAATAAATGAAAAATACTAAACAAAATGTTAATATACAAAAAAGTTACACAAAACGATTTTTTAATTTTACTTCTGGAAACTTATGTTTTCCACATACTGTATGTAATATTCCAGCAAAAACCGGGTAATGAATTGCTTTTACTTTTCAATCAGTATAACATACCGTCTGCATTACTTAGAAGTAGTTATCTAATAACAAGATTATATTTTAAAACGTAATAATTTACTTGTCAGGTGTCTAAAAAGAAATTAAATCTGCATACACTTTGGCTGAAAAAAATGTTAGGAGCCACTTAAATTAACTATTATAATTCTCCTTTGGATTAACATACAAAAAGTATAAGTAATTATATTTTCGATGGATGTTTATGAAGTTCATGACGATTTTCAAACTGACTTTAAAGATTTTTTCTGAGCGGTTCTGTAAAACGTTATGTACAGAAGTAACAAACCTCAGTTTTGTTCTAAGGAAGCCGAATATAATACATTATTGATAATGAGTTCTGTAGGCCCAAACAATCAATTGAATATTTTACTTATTAAAAGCAAGTAGTTTTATAATATTTTATAAGTATTGACTCATATGATTCCTGATTTATAACATAAAGGACTGATTTATTTGTTGATAATAAGTAGTTACTTTATCACATTAAAGTAATGAGTGCACAAAATCCCTATTTACATGCGAGGGTGGTAATGACTTATTTAAGTTCCTATTTGTAAGCGGACAGGGTAAGTAATTGCCTCCAATGACATCGCCGTGTAAAAGTAATTAAATGGGTTAAAATGCCAAAAGGTAAGTAGTGCAACTACTGTATTTTTATCATTTTAACTGATTACAAAGCAATGCAAGTTTTTGCTGGGTATCTTGACAATAGGTTAAATTAATTTTGAAATTGCAAAGGCTTTATTTTTAACTAAACAATACATTGTGCGTATGTTTTTGCTTAAAGAAATTTTTTATTTTATATCTTATAATGTGATTGCGAATATACAATGACAAAAATGTTATACATAAATGGAAAACAAAAATATGTATTTTTGATTTTCCAAAAAAATGAAAATGTGAAAATAAATTAAGAAAATTTAAAAAACAGAGTTCACTTACCTTTTAATTGTTTTTGCTGTAGCGGATGGTGTGTGTTGATGGCGGTTGCTGAAGAAAAATTATGTATAAGCTGTAGGTAGACACGCGTAAATTTGTGAATATTTAAAGAAAAACTTTACTGTTTGATATTTATTGGTGGGTATTGATGCAGAAATTGCGCAGTTATTTTCGAATTTTAACACAAAACAATTTTATTTATAAAATAATAATACTTTTCATACGAATTTAATTTTAAAAAATATTATTTAAAAAACAAAAATTTTTTTTAATTAAAAAATAAAAAATTCAAGCCGAAGATATACAATTTGTTTTCTAACACTTTTTTTAAATTTTATTTGTTATGTTTTATTGATGCCTGTTTTTATTAATAAAATTATTATTTTTAAACTTTGTTTTTATTGTTGTTGTTGTTTTTTGTTTTTTTTTTTGGGCTATTTCAAATAAGTCCCTGAACTTGAATATTTAACTATTTGATTTAGAAGGTATGTATGTGGTGAAGGAGGATTACATTTGAGACAAATATTAAAAAAAAAAAAATAAATAAACAGAAGGTTGGAATATAGATTTAAAGCTTTTTATGTTTTGTCCTGATTTGTACAAGTTTATTTTAAGTTTGGAATTTTCTCGCTTAAATTAACGTCTACAATCATGTTTTACGTTTTGAATTTCTTTTTATTTTATTATTATTAGTTCTAATCAATATTTATTTAAATGAGTTTTACTTTATTAATTAGCATTAAAATTATGGATTTTGTTTACATAGTTTCCGTATTACACTTTTTTGATAAATTAATTACAACTAATTGTTGTGTGCAATTTGCGTTAAAATATTTTTTAGAGCAAATATTTTATTTTTTGTTGTAGTAGACGATTTTTATTCAGTTATAAGAGCTGTTTTGTTTGTTTATAATTTTTTAATTTAATTAAATTTAATTATTGCCAAAGCAGATTCTTAAGGTATATGCGTCGCAACAAATACAACAATGTAAAAACAAAAGGCATTTTGTTTTTGTTCAAAAACCAAAAAATGCCAATAAAAATACCAACAAAATAGAAATGGAATATAAACGTTTTATTCGATACCAAATATTAAAAAAAAAAAAAATAACGCCCGAGATCTTGATCATGAACTATTTTATGAATTAAATTCTATTTCTGCATTAAGCACCTCCATACTCTTCTGAGTAAACACAAAGCAAAGGTTGAAAATGTGGAAATTTATATAAAATTAAAGACATACAATACATACCTACAATATATTTAAATATTTTAATTAATTTCAACAATTGTTTGAAAAATTCAAATTTTTAATGTTATTTAGAATTTTTTAAATTATAGTATTAGAAAAAGAAATTTAAATGAATTTTTTAAATCGCATTATAATTTAATTAAACCATATGATTTTGTTACTTAGCAAAATGCCTTGACTTTCATTACCAAAAATTTTGTAAATATTAGTTTTTAAATAAAAATATGACAATAAATTAGTTAAAATTCACATGTTAAATCATTTGGAAAAAAACATTTTAAAAAGATTTAATACAAATAGAATGTTATTACATATTTAAATAAAATTTTAATTTAAAATCAAATCAACTTTTCTGTGGGTTATTACGTCTGATTTATTGTCTACAAAAACAAATGTTTTATAAACAAAGTTTGACATTTCCTACAGTGCATTAAGTAAACACCAACAGCTGATTAGATACGACAACCTTTTGAATATGCTTTAGTTATTGCTTTATTTGTTGCAAAATTTTTACTATTTTAATTGTCCCAACTAAATATATATTAACATATAGGTACTTAACAAAACGCAGTAATTTCTTTTGAAATTATATTTTTGTTCATTACTTTGCTGTATTACATATTGCGTTTTGATTTTTTTAGCGTGTTTTGGCAACATATTAACCCTTTGTTTATCGTTTTATTTTCTTTAGAAAATATTTAAATTAAATTTAATAATAAACATTGTTTATACAATTTTTAAAATGAATTATTTTTCATTTAACTTTTGTTGAATTATTGGTAGAATTTCTATGTAAAGAACGTTTTTAACATTTAAAAGAAAAACCCTTATTTGTAGAATATTTTTAAAAAATTCGTTTTCTTTTAAGAAAATGTTCTAAAAATACCCTATGTACAGCAAAATTTTGAACATAATTTATTTTGAAAGTTTGTGATAAATTTTTTTAGTGATTTTTGATTTTATGAAATGTTTAACAGCGGTTTTTTGATCTGTTTGAGATGGTGTTAGGCATCATCGTTCAATACTATGTCAATAACTTTTTTTTAACTACATATTTGATATTTGTAAGTATATTTTGTATACCCTTCACCTAAGGTGATACGGGTATATATAAGTTTGTCATTCCGTTTGTAATTTCTACAATATGCATTTGCGACCCCATAAAGCATATATATTCTGAATCCTTATAGATAGGGAAGTCGACTGAGCCATGTCCGTCTGTCTGTCCGTCTGTCGAAATCAAGTTTTCTCAGCACTCCGATGTCGTACGAACGCGATAGTGGTATCAAACAATCAGAAATTCTCCTGAGATGTTTGCTATTGAAAACCAGTAAAATCGCTTAATAACTGACCGAGATATAAGCCAAAAACGACGACTACCGTCTACTGAAATCAAGTTTTCTCAGCCCCCCCAAATTTTTTCGAGTTATAAAAACAAATTTTTTTTTCGAGATATCGGCAAAAAAAAAATTTTTTTTTTACGTCAATATAGGTAGTGAAGGGTATATAAGATTTGGCACAGCCAAATATAACACTCCTACTTGTTTTAGTTACTTTTCTATTCCATGGAATAGAAAAGTTAAACAAAATTGTCCTAACGCCCATTAGAGGTTTAAAATTTAAATCTATGAATCACTTGTTTAATGCTACATGTTTATTTATTTGTTTTTATTCTTTGACAGATGTTTGTGTGGTTGCACTAACTGCTATTTCTTCTTTGTTTTCCTTTTGCACATTATAATTCTAAACAACTGATTGTGGGTGAATAAATTATTTTTTTTATGCACAATTAACTTCTTTTTATCTAATAGTACGAGTACCTTTTTAAAATAATTAAAAAAGACTTTTTAATTATTTTTTATAAATCAAAACGTTAAACAAAGATTATAATAAAATAAAATTCAACACAGAAATTACTCTCTTCTCTCTTTCTTATTCTATCTCTTTTAATATCTTTGAAAAACTGTGCGTGTGTTGAGTGTTAACAAGCAGGCAGACTTTAAAAATAAAACATGATGGTTTGTTGGTTTTTTTGTTAATTCTGATTGTTTTTGTAAGTAAAAATGTTTAAAAAAATTATAATAAAAATAAAATAATAAATTAAAGTTAATAAAACAAACTGGTTTAGAAAATTCTTTATTGTTATAGCTTCATATACATATGTATGTACATACAAACATATAAATCTATATAAATAAAATGAGATAAGAAATGAACGAAAGAAGTGTGTCACAAAAGGTATTTTTTTAAAGAAACATTTAAAAACAAAGAACATTTGCGTTTGGTTTGGCCTGATAAAATTTTATTTTTCCTACGTAGGTATTTACGAATAAATAGTTTATAAATACGTGTTGTAAAATCCTTAAAAAAAGGTATATCTATATTTCTTTATATCTAAACAAATAGTTTAAACTTTAAAAAGATTAATGCGAATAAAGAAAAAAATATACCTATTCATAAACTCTGTAGGTTTTTTAAAAATGGTAGGTGAAAATAAATTCTGTAAATCATTTCTCATCACTGCAAACTGTTTATTTTTATTTTAAAAACATATGATAGGTAGGTACGTTTACGTTTTTTTTTTTATAACCGGTAAAACTATAACACATAGGGTTGCATTGTTTTAACATTTACGTTTGGGTAAATAATACTTTTGGTACCTACCTATTCGCAGTTTTGTTTTTAGACCATATTCCAAATTTGTTGTTTGTTATACCCAAAACCGTTTATATGGCAACTTAACTTTCACAAGTTGTCTTTTAGAGAATTATACATACAGCTGTTGTTTGTTTGTCGCATTAAACAAAAATATATTTTTTTCAGAAAAAATATTATAGGAAGGTAGGTAGGTATACAAATATTTTTCTAACAAAGTCGTTAGCAACATTGGTTTTAAATAAAACCAAGATTTTGTTTTTAATAGGTATTAAATTCAGAAATAACCAGATACTATTTTTAACACTTATTTTATTTACTTTTTTAAGTATGTAGATCAAACTAGTGTGTTCGTTTAAATAATAATAAGGGTAAAAGCAATTTCTATTTATCAATTAAAAATAACATTAAAAAAATACTTATGTACCTACTACTAAACTTTAGAATAATGTTTAGTGCTTGATATGTCCTAATATAATTTAGGTAGGTAGGTACCTGCTCGAGATATCAAATTATACTTATGGCCGGCTAAGCTAAAACAAAATCAATTGAATTTATTCCAGCGTACAAAAATGGCTAATTGATTATTTATCTGAAAAAATCCGGGGCCTAATTCTGGCATTCAAAAGCGATCGAATTCCAATTGGAACTCCTATACCTAAAGCAAAGAAAACTCGCACGTTCGAGTAAAACTCGATCGCTATCGAATGACAGAATAAGGCCCCAGAATTAAGCCCCCAGTTTTTGACCGAGCCTCGGATTTTATTATTATTTTATTATCGAATTATTCAATAGTTTTTTTTAGTATTAATCCACTTTTTAAAGCTAAGAAACCAAGGTTTTGTTAAATTAAAATTTTTTACAAAAAATCAACAAATGGAATAATGCAATACCGCAGCATTAAATAAATTCAAGGGTTTTTGTGGCAAAACACATTTCGATAACACTGTTTCAACACACTTTTAAGTTCACCACCAATGAATGCAATTGCCAATTGGGTACATTTATTTTATTTTGTATGTGTACGTACGTATGCATGTATGCATGCGTACGAGTTTATTCAAAAAACATATGTAAATTATTCTTTAATGCATTTCCAATAACGAAATATAGTTTTAATTAAATAAAAAAGTTAAGAAATTTCTGTAATATTCAAAACAAACATATACACATAACAAATAATAACACGTTTCATGTTAAATTACAGTGAAATAACAAAGAGAAAAAAAAACAAAACACAACACCTTGACAACATTGTATTTGGTAAATGAATGACATTTCAAATGTTTTATTGTTCTAATTGGTCAAATTCCAAATGAATTAGAATTTTATATTATTCGTATATTTTAACAAGATATTTTTGTTACGAAAAAGGGCTTTTATTCACATTTTTATTAATTCAACAAAATAACATTATTATACAAAGAAACGGCACTACTTTGTATAAATAAACGTGTTTTTTTTTCTTTTTGGAATTTTACACCACCTTTTATTTTTAAATTCTTTATGTCAAGCTTTCATTGCTCGTTTTCTTTTTAGCTTTGTCGTACTTTGCACGTTGTTTCTCCTATTTCTTTAGTTTTTTCTCGAATTTCTTTTTTTTTTTGCACTTTAAACCGTAATTATTGTTTTAGGTTAAATATGTATGTGTTAAAATATTCTTTTCTTAGAATATCTGTGCTTAAAAGTTTTTTAACGCGTTTTATTTATCGGTTATTTCTTTTTGCCTAAATATATTTGCAAGTATTTATGTTGTGTTTCCAAAAAATCTCGGTCGACTGATTTCACGAAATTGTCCGTGTTGCTTTAATTATATTCTTTCTCTTAAAAGATATTTCACCATACTGACGAATCGGTGCGGAGAGTATAAAAAATCAGACTGAAGAAACTCAACATGTTGCTGCTCTAACTATCTCAACATTATGCCGAAAACAAGTTGGGCTGCCAGCATTTCAAATTTGTCAAATTTGGGAATTTTTTAACCTTTTTTGGGGGAAAAATATTGTGTGTGTGTGTGGGAGATACATATGTAAAAACATGATATTATTTTGGGTTTCACAGTTTTCTGTCAAAAATATTCTTAATTGTGCTGGCCAAGCTAATCTTTTTGTAATAACAAATGCGTTAATTATTTTTATACTTTATTAATATTGATAATATTTTTAAAAACAAATTTCCAACAAACTTATGTATGTTTTTGGTCAAAGGTTTACAGTTACAAACTCCAGTTTGCTATATCTATATAATTGATAGATAAAATTTACATTCAATAATGAGATGAGATGAGAATAAAGAGTGTTGATGCTGAAGTCGTAGCAGATTTTGAAAATTTATTTGCTAAAATCATATCGGAAACTGGATTTTGAATAAAAATTAATATTAAAAAATTTTAGATTCTTTATGTAAAATCAATTACTTGTTACACATTTGAAATAGCACTAAATAAAAACTATAATATAATAGCATGTTAATGTTTGGGGATTTCTTCTAACTTATTTGGGGGCAGCGAAAAAAGTACCTGGCAGCCTTAACAATCCACCTTGGACAACACAGTTTTGAAATAAGCTTTTATTAAATTTTTGTTCTTGTACAAAAGCTTTAATGTTGATAAATATTTTTTTCTAAACATATTGATAATAAACACTCTCTGTTGGATTTTAGCAGGGATGTAAAATTGTATTTAGGAAATTGAAAATGTTTAATATTTGTTTGTTGCTTTAGGATTTTCATATTTTAGGATCTTACTTTACAATATTTTGTTTAACTTTCTACAGAAAATTGATGAACGTTTTCCTTTGTTTAATATACTTAAAATTAAACACATTTTATTTAATATTTGTAAGTTTTTTTTTGAAAAAAAACTTTATAAAATTTTTTTCCACAATATAAAATAAACAAAAAAAATTAACTAAAATTATGTTATGGTTTTTGTCTAAAACATCTTAAATCGATTTAAATAAAAGAGAAAATAATAAAATTTAACAACATTTAATATATTTTTTTAAAATTATATAGTAACTGATAATTTTACATAAAATTAAAATTGAGTGAAAAAAGATGTTTAAATAAAAAATTTAATATTTAACATATTCGTTTTAAAAACTTTCTATTACAAAAGTAAACTCCCACGATCTAATAACAGTACATACACACGTTTACAAATCTGAGAATATTGCCGATGGTGAATAACTTAGATACGATCTAAACCGATTTTTTTAAACTTAATTGTTTCTCACCTTAGATAAGTTTCTTTAAATTAACTTAATTTTAACAAAAAAAAAA
>NDXZ01067329.1:0-10809 GCA_003055125.1 Paykullia maculata | reverse complement strand
CACAATAAATTTGAACTCAATATCTCAAATATTTCTGTGGTTTATTACTAGATAAAATTGTTATGTCGCTAATGGAAAACCCGTTATATAAAATTAACATATATATAGCGATTTCACCACTCATCAAATAAAAAACCACCATAATCCTAAAATACAACCATGTTGGAGAAACGTACGTGATATTTGACACGAGCTACCACTTCAATGTGGATGTTCATAAGATTCCCATAAAAACAAATAATATAAAGTGAAGAAAATTGAAAAGCAGCAGTTTTGTCTGTGATTTTGTGAAAAAGTATTTTGAGTGAAGAAAATTCCTAATAGTCAATATGCAATTTGTTATTGAACTAAATAACCTTGTTTGAGTAAAAAATAAGAAAAATACTGCATGGAGTTATTATAATTGATTACGAAACAAAAATTCTGGATTGTCAATAATAAAAACAGGAGCACATTAAAACAAAACACTGTGAAATAGAGAAAATAAGTGCGTGCTAGGAAAAGAAATTTCCATACATATTGATTTAAAGGATTTTGCTTGAATATTGTATGTAAATTAAACTTAAGTTTAGAAAATGTATTTAATAGCTGTCCCTAAAAAGCACAATGTGACTTGTTTTTCTAATGCATTTGTTTTGTTATGCAAATTACATATACATATGCATATGCATGTGAAATGTGTATGTGTATAATTTTCTTATTAAATTATCTAATTAGACAAATATTGCCGGTCTATTTTTAACATCTCATAATTTTTTTAGTTCAGGGTTTTATTTGTTAAGCAAAATCAAGCAATAATAATAAGTATGTTGGTAACAAATCAGTGACCTTTTCCAATTTTTTTTATTGATAAAAAAGTTTTGATAAAATGATTTCTAATCTCCATATGTATATGTAAATGTTTCAGATATTTTTCTAGGTACAAAAAGCAGAATTTCCATTGTCTTTATTATAAACAAAATCTTTGCGTAAGAAGTTGACTAAAAAAAAACAATGATTAATGCTTCACAGTATAGCACAGAGACCGTATTTGATTATCCGTGGAAGCAAGTTGTACAAGCCTATTGGAATCGATATCCTAATCCTTCTAGGTACCTACATATATATATTTTACTTTTTATTTTTGTGTATGAATTGGTATTTAAAATATTTATTTTTAAATTTATTTAGTACTCATGTTTTAACAGAGGATACGGTTTCACGTGAAGTCCGTGATGGAAAACTTTATTCTCGTCGTATTTTGTCCAAAACCAATCATGTTCCGAAATGGGGTGAACGTTTTTATAAAAATGCACCCGTAAAAATTATCGAAGACTCCGTTTTAGACCCAAAAAAGAAAACGTTAATAACTTTTACTCGAAATATTGGTTTTAAAAAAATTATGGTAAGTTTTTTTTTTTTTTTTGTTTTGTTTTGTTTTGTTTTACTAGTTGTGGACTTTAGCACATTCGTATATATGTATGTATGCATGTTTACATGTCGTTATAATGTTATACATATATGAAGAACTGTCTTAATTTTTCCGATTAAATAAAATTGCTAGATTTTTTCTAATCCAAACTAAGCATTAAAAATTTAAATTTTTGTTTAAAAATCTGATAGAAAAATACATATTATTTGCGTAATAATTATTTCTTTTAAAATGAACTTGTTGATCTTTTAATTTTAACAATTAGGGTCCAATTTCAATCGTTAAAAATATTGGAGAAAAGCAAGCATTTATGTTAAAAAAAATGTAGGAGTTAGGTTTTAAACTTAAAACTTAAACCTTAACTTAAAAATTAATTTATTATAAATATCTGTTTCTTTGACTTAAACATATGTACATACATACATATGTGCATAGGTATATAATATACCAATAATTTTGTTTAAAATTTTTTTAAGTTTTAATTTGTTGATTTAATTTCAGAAAGTCGATGAAATTGTCGAGTACAAAGAACAGAATGATGGACGTACCGTTGCCGTACGGCGTGCATATATTAGCTCACAAGTATTTGGGTTTTCCAGAGCTATAAGAGCATTTGGTATAGAACGTTTTAAGTCAAATTGCCAGAAAACTGCAAATGGTTTTAATTATGTCCTAACAAGAATGTTTCCCAACCAAAAACTCATAACTAAAAACCGTGTCAACACATCTAAAGAAGCCATTAAGGATTCAAACTCAAATATAATTACAAAATATTCAGCTTCGCCATCTTCATTTGACCATCACCACCATCATGCACAAAGCAAAACTGAAGCATTGAAAAAGGGCTGTAAGGCTAGCTATGAATATTTAAAGATTCAGGCTATTAAGCTGGCACAAATGTTTTCAGTTAAAAATTAAACTTTAAGGTGACTTTAAAAATCCATTACCAACTTGATTCTTTAATACCTATAGGTTAATAACAGATAAGCCATCCTATGGCAGCAGAAAGTCTATTCCATAAAATGTAATTAAAAGACGTAAAAGGTGGATTATACATAAAAGGGCATGATCATCTATTATAAGGAACAAATACTTTTTGTAAGTGTCATTGTTGTTTTAATTGTTGTCGAAAACGGCAGAAATACGAAAAAGGTACTACATACATATTTTACATTGTTGCAAATTTTACACGGTGGCAAAAAAATAGGACGACAACGACACTCGCAATAAGATTGGTTATCTTTAAGAAATTTTAAGTAGCTTAAGCATATTAAAATTGTATGAAGTCTAACTAACAACCAGGTACAATCAAGTACAAATGAATTGTAAAAAAGTTGCTAACAAATTTCTAGAAGGAAAAGACTAAAATAGAGTTTTTTGCAATATACAAGTAACATAATTTCATAAACAGTAATATTTTAAACTGCCAGCAGCTTTCTTTTTTCGAAATAATTCCACTAGTACAGTTAGGGGTATATTATTGAACATTTGTTTGTTTTGTTTGCCGAAAAAGTACGAAATGTTAAATATTAATTCGTTAACACAATGAGCGGAAAAACAAAATGAATTTCATTCCAATGACTATAAAAAATGTATTCCCTTTTCCTAAGTTACATCCTTCCTATTTAAGTTCTTATTCGACAGAAAGAACAAATCTTTAGCGTACTTTTTTATTTGTGAGTTTGTTTAGATGGTCCTAAATTTAACAAAAAATTATATTATTTTGTTATGTAAAAAAAATTATAACTGTTACATTTTTTTTTTATAATTTAAAAATTTATTGTCCTAATGTATATTTTTGTATGTTTTAAGTAAAAATAAAAGAAGGTATACATATATATGCATTTGCAAATCTGTATGTGCCTGTACATATCCATATGTATGTATATGTATATGATATTTAGTAAAAATTTCATTTTTGTTTTAAAAAAATGGTGGAAAATAATATGACAATGAATGGGTGGTATTGAAAAAATATTTATATTCTGTACAAGAATTAAAAGGGACAATAGTGCAATTACATAATGACCTTACTAGATCAGCTGATTATAAATAGGACTTAAACAAAACTAATCCAAACCAAACTAAATCAATTTTAACCAGGAATGTAAAATTATCTTATGTTTTTATCCACATGGTTTATTATTGGAACACATTTTGACATATATTACTGCAATTCTATATAATATTTCTGTGGCCAATCAAAAACGTATCTGAAAATCCATTTTTAGTTAGCCCACTAAAAATATTTATTCATATATAATAGGTAAACAAAAACAAAACAGTTAAAAATGGCTCTATCTCTCATATGTCAATTGGTCTGAATCAATAAAAATTATTTTTTTAATTCATCAAATTAAAGATTAAAATTCAGTTTAGTAGTAATAGACATATCACAAGACAAATACTAAATTGCTTAAATAGCAAATTTATAAATATAGTTCTGTGGTTAGAACCAAAAAAGCAGTTTTACAGTCTATGCATACATCTGCATTAGTTAACTACTATTTTCTCTAATTTGTGCTGTTACCCTCGTACATTGTACTACTACTAAAAAATACAACCCTGTTATGTTAGCACATTTGCCGCTTATTTTTTTCACATGTCGCTGCTTCTGTTGGTGTTTTTCTTCACATTATTAATTACTCTTCTTCTTACTAACAAAGTAAACGGCTGCGTTGCAAAATTTTTGTACATTGTGAACTTTTCTAACATATTTTTAACAATTAAAAACAGAAATTTATTAAATAAATTTGTGTTAGAGGCATAAAACTTAAGTTTAAAGATGTCTAAGGAGGAAGCAAAAACGGAAGAGCTGGAAGCTACTGAGGAAAATTCGGTAAGAAAAATCAAAATTTTGTATACATTAGCTTGTCAAAGAAAAACAGCACAAAAGAAACAAAGAGAAGCCTCTGTTGGCGGAGCACCCTTAAAAAGCAGTAGTAACGCTCTGTTTTTATAAGTGTCTCAATACATAACATGCATCTTTTAAACTTTAATTAATGTTTTTTTTTTTCTAGAATGAAACCAATTCCGAAACAACATCTTCCTCGGGAGAGAAAGAGGTAGAATTTGAAAATAAAATGCAAACGGATCGTACTAAGCGCTTTGATTTTCTGCTTAAACAAACTGAAATTTTTACCCATTTTATGAGTAATAGCACTAAGAGTCCTACAAAACCCAAAGGAAGACCCAAGAAAATCAAGGATAAAGATGCTGGTGGCAATGCAGAGTAGGTTTTTTCATTGTGACTGTTTGTTCAGTCTTTTTTAAAATATGTGTTTTACATTTTAGTCATCGTCATCGCAAAACTGAACAGGAAGAAGATGAAGAACTCTTGGCTGAAGATACTCAATCCAAGGAAATATTTCGTTTTGAAAGTTCTCCCACTTTTATAAAGAATGGCGAGTTGCGCGACTATCAGATACGTGGCTTAAACTGGATGATTTCTTTGCATGAAAACGGCATCAACGGTATATTGGCCGATGAAATGGGTCTTGGTAAAACTCTACAAACCATTTCACTTTTGGGCTATCTCAAGCATTTTAAGTGAGTAAATAATTTTTCTTGAAATAATCATACTTTTTTTTGGCTAGAAAGAGATTTGTAAAGTTACAAAATAATTTAAATATTGATTGGAAAATATCCGGTCATTAACCAATCTGAATTTTTTTTTCGCTTTGAAAATAAGATCTTTTACTATTTTTTCCAGTTAATAATTAAAAAAATAAACAAATAGCCACTGAATTTTCTATCAAAAAAAAGTAACGCATGTTCTGGCCATTACGACAAAAATGTATGTACATAGGCTCAGTTAATAAATAAAAACGGCTTTTCTCAGAAAAAAATAGTGTTAGCAATGTTTTTATAAATGTTTATAATAAAAGAATCAGTAACAAAAAACAAAAAGCATAGGGTTTATAAACTGAGCACTAACTTGATTCCGCATAAATATCTTTGAAAAAAATTTCTGATTTACATATATATTGTGTTTTTCCATTTTAGTAATTCCGCTGGTCCCCATATAGTAATTGTACCTAAATCAACTCTTCAAAATTGGGTAATTGAATTCGAAAAATGGTGTCCATCTTTACGAGCTGTGTGTTTGATTGGTGATCAAGATGCTCGTAACACATTTATTCGTGAAATCCTTTTGCCCGGCGATTGGGACGTTTGCATTACTTCGTACGAAATGTGTATACGTGAAAAGACGGTTTTTAAGAAATTTAATTGGCGTTACATGGTCATTGATGAGGCCCATCGCATAAAGAATGAAAAATCAAAGTTGTCAGAAATTTTGCGTGAATTTAAAACTTCAAATCGTCTGCTGATCACCGGCACTCCTTTGCAAAATAATTTGCATGAATTGTGGGCTCTATTGAATTTCTTGTTGCCCGACGTTTTTAATTCTTCCGAGGATTTCGATGAATGGTTTAATACAAACACCTGCTTGGGTGATGATGCTCTTATACAGAGATTACATGCCGTTTTGAAACCATTCTTATTGAGACGTCTTAAGTCAGAGGTGGAAAAGCGTTTGAAGCCTAAAAAGGAAATTAAAATCTTTGTGGGTCTTTCCAAAATGCAGCGTGAGTGGTACACAAAGGTCTTGATGAAAGATATTGATATCGTTAATGGAGCGGGCAAAGTTGAGAAGATGCGCTTGCAAAACATTCTTATGCAGTTGCGAAAATGTACCAATCACCCCTATTTGTTTGATGGTGCCGAACCCGGTCCACCTTATACCACCGACACTCATTTGGTCTTTAATTCCGGAAAAATGGTCATCTTAGATAAGTTGTTGCCAAAATTACAGGCCCAAGGTTCCAGAGTGTTGATATTTTCGCAAATGACCAGGATGTTGGACATCTTGGAGGACTATTGTTTGTGGCGTTCATACCAGTACTGCCGTTTAGATGGTCAGACTCCTCATGAGGATCGTAATAGGCAAATCCAGGAATTCAACATGGATAATAGTACCAAGTTTGTTTTCATGTTGTCAACCAGAGCTGGTGGTCTGGGTATTAATTTGGCCACAGCCGATGTTGTCATTATCTATGATTCCGATTGGAATCCTCAAATGGATTTGCAGGCTATGGATCGTGCTCATCGTATTGGCCAGAAAAAACAAGTACGTGTTTTCCGTTTTATTACAGAAAACACTGTGGAAGAGAAGATCGTAGAAAGAGCAGAAGTTAAACTGAGGCTTGACAAGTTGGTCATACAACAAGGACGTTTGGCTTCTAATACTGGCACTCAATTGAACAAAGATGAAATGTTAAACATTATCCGGTTTGGTGCCAATCATGTTTTTGCTTCTAAAGATTCCGAATTAACTGACGAAGATATTGATACGATTCTCGAGAGGGGTGAAGCTAAAACCGCAGAAGAAAAAGCCAAACTCGAAACTTTAGGTGAAAGTTCTTTGCGCACATTCACTGTGGATACACCCAATAATGATGGAGCTCCCTCATCTGTGTACCAGTTTGAAGGAGAAGATTATCGTGAAAAACAGAAAATTAATGCTTTAGGCAATTGGATTGAACCGCCTAAAAGAGAACGAAAGGCGAATTATGCTGTTGATGCCTATTTCCGTGAAGCTTTGCGTGTCTCGGAACCAAAAGCCCCCAAAGCACCACGACCACCTAAACAGCCAATTGTACAAGACTTTCAATTCTTCCCTCCGCGTTTATTTGAGATACTTGACCAGGAGATATACTTCTTCCGCAAATCTGTTGGCTATAAGGTACCCAAAAATCCAGAATTAGGCTCAGAGGCCTCTAAAGTACAGCGGGAGGAACAGCGTAAAATTGACGAAGCTGAACCTTTGTCCGAAGAAGAATTGGCTGAGAAGGAATCATTGCTAACACAAGGTTTTACCAATTGGACCAAACGTGACTTTAATCAATTCATTAAGGCCAACGAGAAATATGGTCGCGATGATATTGAAAATATAGCAAAAGATGTTGAGGGCAAAACACCTGAAGAAGTAATCGAATATAATGCAGTATTTTGGGAAAGATGTCATGAATTGCAAGATATTGAACGTATAATGGGTCAAATTGAGAGAGGAGAGGCGAAAATACAACGACGTTTGTCCATTAAAAAGGCATTGGATCAAAAGGTGGGTAGATAACAGAACCGATAAAAAGGAAATGCAATTTAAAATATGTGATAATTCTTATTTTTTGTTTGTTTGCTTCTTTTTTTTTTTTTTTTATTTAGATGTCTCGCTATAGGGCTCCATTCCATCAGTTGCGTTTACAGTATGGCAATAATAAAGGTAAAAATTATACCGAAATCGAGGATAGATTTTTAGTGTGCATGTTGCATAAACTAGGCTTTGACAAGGAAAACGTTTATGAGGAGTTACGAGCCGCTATCAGGTGAGTTTATGATTTAATTCTTTCTTGTTTGTTATTTTTTTAAAACCCCATATGCATATGTATATCGTTTTCCTTATAAATAAAAATGAATAAAAGCGTAGTTGAAATCGCCGGGGATCTTTTAAGTTAATTGTAGAAATTACAAACGGAATGACAAACTTTATACACCCTTGCCACATGTGTGAAGGGTATAAAAACGCAGAAGTACAAAAGTTGTCAAATAATAAAAACCGTTAAAAAGCGCAGAAATGGCCATATCGTAAAAATAGACTTTATAAAAAATCTGTTTTTATTTTAAATAAATCTGAGTTTTTTTTTTATTAAATTGCATAATTTTTCTTCATTTCTAAACTCACTAGTGAATTATAAAATTTAGAATTATAAAAAGATTATTGTTGCAATAAATGTTCGTTTCATTATTAAGGAACACCGAATTTGATTGTGTTTTTATTTTATATTTTTAGAGCATCTCCACAATTTCGTTTTGATTGGTTTATAAAATCTCGTACTGCATTGGAATTGCAAAGACGTTGCAACACTTTAATTACACTGATCGAAAGAGAGAATCTCGAATTAGAGGAAAAAGAACGTCAGGAGAAAAAGAAAAAGTCAGCCAAAAACTCAAATACACCGGCAACTACACCGCAAGCTAAAACAAATCAAAAACGTAAATCGGAAGTGGTTTCAACTGAGAAAAATTCCAAGAAAAAGAAGAAATAAGTAAAATTAATATGAGCAGTTTTTTTTTTTCATTTACATATTAAGACATACACACAAACACAAAAACACAAAAACAACATATTTTTATAAGTTATCAATTATAGAACATGTACCCATACATTGTAACGAGATTAATTTTATTTAAATTTATATAAGTTTTAAACATAGAAAATACTAAACACTACAAAAAGTTGAACAACATTTCCTTAATAATAAAAACGTGTGTGAAAACTTCAGACAAAAAACAATTCAATATATCTTAAACAATTCACAAAACAATGCAAATAAATAAAAAACTATTTTGACTAGACTTAGTAGTTTATCCTTAATAATCTTAGCGCACATACAGGTAACAACATGTACGTCATTGCAATTCGGTTTATTTCTTATATAATTTTTTATTTAATACGTTTTAAAATACACGAAATATACGAAATCATATTACATTTTAACTAAACGTTTTGCATTGTTATTAGAAAAAAAAACAATCTTTCCTACTAAAAAAAAAACAATTCTAACTACATACTTAAAAACAACACGTTTATACAAATACATATATTTTTAATGCAAAGTATTAATTAAAAAGATTTGGCGTTTTTTTTTCCTTTTTTGCAATTTATTTTTCGCTTGAGTTTTATTAAAACAAAATCAAAAAAACTAATAGAAGTTTTTTCTTGCGTTATATTAAAAACATATACTAATAAAAAAAATTATCTATATCTACATAATTGTCTTGTTTTGTATTTCTAATGGCTTGATTAACGATAGCAACTGATTTTAAGTTGCCAACAATGTTATTGCAGATGGCAAATGTCCCAATGTGTTAATACCATTAACTTATTTTATACTTTTTTTAAGATAAGATACAAAGAATACAAGTGCCTCTTAAGAATATTTAATATAAATTTTTGCACTTTGACGTTAGTTGCACGTTATTTGTTAAAGGTTTTAAACATATGTTCGAATATAAATTCTATACACGCGACTATTTGATAATTTGTATAAAAAACAAATCAAAAGGAAAAACTAGGTTTTTATCTGTCAAAATTAAGTGATAAGCAAGTTGATTGTCGCCATAGAAAATAAAAATATATTTGTACAGTGCCAATATATGATAACAAGGTCCTATTCAAAAAAAAAAAACTAATCAACTTTTCCCTTTGCACTTATCAAATTTTTCGTCAATTTGCAAAGTTTATGTTCTTTAAAACTATAAAATTTGATAAGTGAAAAGTTGAAATTGATAAGTGTAATTTGCAAAGTATTTGCAATTTTTATATTCCCTTAGCAATTTCTGTTCCTCTTGTGCAAAGTGCAAAGTTAATATTGAAAAGTGTAATTTGCAAATAAATATGTGGTTTCGTTTCACAAAGACTGTAATTTTAATTTTTGCAATCATCAGCACTCTTTGATCGGTATTTTAGTGTTGGATGTAAATAACATCTATTTAACCCATAGTTTATTAGAAATTAGAATATGGTGATTGATTGTCGCTGATATTCATACATTTTTTAATCACTGTTTATAGTTAGAACGAAATTTACCACAACCACTTAAAGCTTTTGTCTTGTGTTCCTTTTCTTCAATTATCACATGTTTTTGTCCTGCTTTAACCAACCGGTTTGATAATGATAAGGAAGTTGTTTTTATGTTTTTAACAAATTTCTACTTTTTGTCTTTTTACATATAATTTCTCTGTTTTTAGTTTTTAGTTAAGTCTTAATAAATTGCAATAAAATTAGGCACAATAATTTTTTTTTTAATATATTTGATATAGGGTTTAATACAGTCGGGTTTGACCGACCGTAACTTTCTTACTAGTTTTTGTTTGAAATTGTTTTCTTTGAAATCGTTAAATAAAACGATTCAATCAATGCTTTTTGCTAAAAACTCTTACATTCAGATCTATAAATGAGCCGTTTATTTTGAAAGTGGCATAAGTCACTTTTTCAAAAAAATCGAGTTAATGGCAACACTAAATACAATTGAACGGTATCTTCTCATTTTTAAAAAATTTGCGACTTAAAAAAAAGTGACTTATGCCACTTTCAAAATAAACGGCTCAAATATCTAAAAACCAATTTGGCGTTTTTTAATTGTTAATCAATGTTCTTTGACGCCTTGTGAATTTCAGTATACATATTGTGGTAGTCAAAAACATAATTTATAACTTGTTTTGAATTTTTATAAATGTTTACAATTTATAAAAATTTCATTTGGTAAAACTAAATTTTTAAAAATAAAATAATAATAAGATTCTCAACATATCACACTTTCAAAAATATAAGAACT
>NDXZ01067313.1:0-16220 GCA_003055125.1 Paykullia maculata | reverse complement strand
ATAAAATAAAATAAAATAAAATAAAACAAAATAAAATAAAACAAAACAAAATAAAATAAAACAAGACAAATGAAATAAAATAAAACAAAACAAATGAAATAAAATAAAACAAAACTAAAAAAATTAAATAAAATAAAAGAAACCAAAATAAATAAATATTAATAAAAAGGTTTTTATAAGGATTACATTTTTTCTGAAATCTTTTATAAATTGCAATTAATTTTCAGCATTAAATAAGCATTATTAAAAATTTTTCTAAAAAAAATTGTGAAAGCTTCTGGGTCCAAAAAAATTGTCCAAAAATATATTTTATTAAATTGAAACTAAAATTGCATTTTTTTAAAACTCTTTCAAATCTGTTAACACAGAAGTCTTTAATGAACGATAAGATTTATAAATTTTGTAATGTTTAAAAAAATTACATTTTTAGTCTTGATGTTGCAATCAATATCTCTCAAAAAATGAAATTTTTCATTTCTGGAGTGTTTTAGGTTTCTATGAAGACTTTATTTAAACAGAGAACCAAATTACGTAATTCATTTGGCCAATGCGCTAAGTTAAGTTATTTATCTTAATCTGAGTAAATAATCAAGGAGAATTCAAAAATTAATGCAAATCAAAGGCAAATAAAGTGTAATTGTATATTAAACCTAATAAAAAATTATCTTTTTATAAAACTATAAAGAGCTTACCTTTAAATCTAATGTAGTCCTGTTATATATTGCTTTTAAAACTAGTTTAATTCTATTGCTGCAATGTCGATAGTCTTTGTCTTGCAACATAAGAGCTTCTTCTTTGCACCACAATAGCTAAGCAATTGAAGCAAATACTTACTGTGTCGCTCCTAAAAGTATTTACTCTTTATACTGCTCAGTGCTAATTGTTCTTGTATCAGAAATCATTAATCCATTTAATTGTTAATTCAGTTAAAAAGCAGCAAATTCAGTTGCATCTATAAAAATTTTAAGATTATTTGCATAAGCGGAAAAAATGTTTTTTTTTTGAACATTACAAAATTTATAATTTCCTTACAGCATGTTCTTGCTATCAAATCAATATAGTTAAGTTATTATCAAAACATAAAATTTCCAACAACTTGTTTTTTTCGGCCATAAGAAAAATCCTGTACCAAAGTATAACTCCCACAAAGTCCCGAGATCAGTTTTCCCACTAAACTTAAATAACCATTTTAAACTAAATATTATCAATCAATCAACAAGAGAGGATGTATACCAATCAATCCCAACCAACTAACCAACCAATAACAAAATTACAAAAAAGTAAATTCTAATGACCCAAATATAAAAGAAATGAAAGTTTCCCCCCCAAAAGAAAAAAAAAATGCAACAACAACTACTATTATTTTCTTGTGTTCAACTTTTGAAAATCTTGCAGCATCATTGCGTGTGGAAACCTGGCGCCAGCAAAGAAGTCTTAACGAACGTGATCTTTTAAGTGTTAACAATTCATATGCCACTGACTATAATCGATTGACGAGCAACAACCGTTTATACTCATCAGCAGATCGTGATCGTTACGATTTGCATCGTGAAAGACTGGAAAAATATCCACTAACGCGCACAGCACGTTTGGATGTGCAGCAACGTAATAATTTTAATCGCTCCAATCACGATCGGCAAACTGCAGGCTTAGGTATAGGCTTTGAAGGCGGTGAGACGTTTTATGCCAGTAGAAGAGCACCACCCTTGGCTACTGCTGCCTCAAGAGGTACGGCCGGTAGCATTTATGCGCACAACCATAAACAGCCACAAATTGTTATAGGCGACACCGGCTACTTGTCGTCGAAATCAGCAGCATCAGCCACATCCATATATGAACGTTATATAGGCGGTAGTGCAGCCATGGTATCACTAACGGGATCAACATCTGAAGGGGCCACACGTAGTTTAAGTCGTGATCGCAGCTTAGTCGATGGTTATCTGGATGAGTTTCCCAGTCCCGGCTCAACACTATCGAATAAAGCTCAAGATTCTCGGCATTTCACGGAGCGTAGAATAAAGAAAACGGTGCGTTTCGATTCACACGACGATGAAGATCCATTAGTGCCAGGCCTGACGTCGCTACCGCCGGTCACCACCATACTACCTTCGACTGCGGTGGATGTGGGCGTGGCCACACTATTGACCAGCGCCAAATTGGGCGCCAACAACACTGCCACTAATAATAGTAGTTTAACTGACAATGCCAATAGCTGGTCTCGCCAATGGGACAGTGAACGTCAGGGAAGTCAAGATTCTGCCACAAAGGATTCGGGTATCGATACAAGCAGTACTTTTACCAGTAGTGAAGACTCAAATCGCGGCGATGGCCTAAAGGTAGTTAAAGACATAAAACTAAAAACGTTTAGCAACCGATTGCTAAGACGCGTGTTTGTGTTTTCTGTGTCTACTTCTAAAATTTTCCACTTTGTTTGTATTGAGTTTGAGTTTGAGTATTTTTTTATTTTATGTTTTTTTTTCAATTTCGAATTGTTTAATTCAACAGTTTGTGTGATAACGTCCAATTTACCTTAAATAAAAAAAACTTATGCAAAATTTTGTTTACAAAAAAAAGGAAACCCATACACAGACAACTGTAAAATGTAAAAAAAAATCCCCAAAACAATTGCAAAAAGTTTTAAAACTGTTTAGCTTGGTTTGTATATAACAATACCTCTTAAATATTTCTATATTTAAATACATTAAAAAAACTTTTATATACTCATATACATATACAAACATAACATAACTTTTTTTTAATATACATATTCATACACCCATACACAAAGGTAAACATGTGTATTTATTTTTACCCACATTTTCATCATATAAATCAAACAAAACTATTAATCATCATGTTTTTTTTTGTTTGTTTAAAGGAAATTGCTAGATAATCTAACATATATTCCTTGTTTATAAAGTTATTATTTTGAATTTAAATTTGCTTTTATTGTTGTCAACAGTAGTTTATTGTGCATGATGTAGCTTTAAAGTTTAATTTTGCTGCATAGACTACATTTCAAAAACTCAAAACAATTATTTGTAAACTTTATACCATCGCAGACTTTTTTTTGGATTTTATTTTATAAAAGTGGTAAAGAAATTTAATTGATTTAAATTTATGTATATTTTTGGATATTTATTAAAGAAAAAAAAACTAAAACATGGAATGCGATAATTAAGTCAAAGATTATATTAAATAATTTCTTATGTTATTCAATTACTTGTTTGAATAAATTGGTTCGATGTTTAAAAAAAAACATTGTAAGCTTTTATACAAAAAAAAACTTTCTTCATGCTTTTCTTCAAAAACATTTAAACAATGTTTCTTATTCTTAAACAATCTTATGGGTCGATTATGTACTTAAGTTGCATTGTTAGTTGCCAAAGAATGTTATTACAAAGGCAACTGGTAACTAGCAGTGGTCAACTTTACTTCTCAAGTTTAATTATAATGGCTGTAAAACTGTAAAATTGTAGTTGGCAGCTGGTTTGGTTGCTGTTCATAATAGACCCATTATTCTTTGCAGTTTGATCACTGAAAACTAACACCGAAAAAAAAGTTTTTACTAAAATTTATTTTATTTCAGAAACAGAATCTAGTGTTTTTCAAACAAGACTCTTATAGCAAAATTGTTGCCTTTTCTACAGCAAATCGTTTCTTTCAAAGAAAAAAATTGTTAACCCTTTTGAACAAAAACATGTAATATGTTTTATTTTTCCTATAAAATGGCAGATCTCTAACTAACTGTTGCATTAGAAAAATATCTTCTTATATATTACTGCCTTAAAAAATATTTTTGTAATAAGGTAGTGTTTTAATGGGTTTTTGCATTTAAGCTTTCCTAAAAAGCATTTTTAAACAAATAAAACTAAAAGAATCTATACCCTAAACTCCCCATGATCAAATGATAACAATATCTTGAATTTACCTGACACAATGGTCCTTTCTAAACTACGTTATGTATAAGTATGGCCTTAAATCAAGCTAAACAAATTTTGTTTCTAATAATTTGTAGAATTCCTCTTAAAAATGCAAGTAATCAAAGCATTTTTTTTTCATAAAATTTAATTAAAAAAAAAGTATTATGTTATGACTTATTCAGTACTTAAACCATAAAAGTCTTCATAGGCATCATTTGTATAATAAATTTGAACTGCAGATGAGAGCCGCTTAATATAATATAACAACTGGTTTATGTCTAATAGTAGAACTTTAAAACTTACTTATAAAACACTTTTAAAGGACAAATATGCAAAATATTTAGAAAAGGTTGTAATAATCAATTTAAACTTTCGTATACATCGCAACGACGAAATATAAATTCATTCATGTTTTAACTTTTTAGGATTAAAAATATTTTTTTCTTAATTTAAATAATTTATTTTCTTTTACCAAAATTGCATGTATTTTCAAACAATCACCAGCTTATTTTTGTACTCACTCACCAACTTGCACTAGCCTTTTAATATTGTATTTACTTTGAAAGAAAATTATGTATTTATTTTAATAGAAACATTTTCTAATACGTATGTGTGTGTTCTCTGACATAAATTGCATTCAAAAGTTCCAATAAACTGAATTACTTTTGAAGATACTTATATATACAAAAACTTATAAATATCTTATGTTATTATTGAGAAAAAAAACTTAATGTATAATGAAAGTTACATATCGATGTAAGCCTGTTACTATTACAAAAAAAAAAAATAATTTAGAAATTAAGCTTTTACTCTCTCTCTCTCTCTTTTTTTATTTCCTATTATTATTATTTGTCTTCATTAAGTCTTTTTATGATAATTTTGTAAAAAAAAAATCATTATTATTTCTTTTGTCTCTTAACTGTCTAATTTAAGTATGACAATGTAAATGAAAAAATGTTAAAATTATTAAAAAAAAAAAAAACAAACTAACCATCATTTATAAATTATGAAGCAAAAGGTTTCATAAATTTGTTATTGTTTGCTTTCTATTGTAAAATCATTAAACCAATATTGACATATTCATTTTCCATTTTATGTGATTGGAAACTGAAATCCAAACTAAAAACAAAATACATTTTGTAAAAAAACCTTCCACAATGTAAAATATCTAAACCAAATCAAATTGACCAACCAATGACCGAAATGAAATTGCCCAAAAATTATTGCTTCATGTTGCATTCGACCAAAAAAATACAAATAAATTATCGAAAAAAAAAATCTAAATAATAGCAACCTGTGAATTGGCAAATATCGACGGACAATACTTGTATGATTGGTCATATGATATTACGTAAATACTACGATGGCGAAGATATTCTAGGCTTAAAAGTACTGGGTGGTCAGCCATTAAGCTACGAGCACAATAGGCAAAAAAGCGTTAGTGGCGATACATGTGCTGGTAATGGAATAAATACACATGGTGCTTTAGTCGAAAGAGTTAAACGAGGTTCGGTGGCTGATATTGAGGGCCACATACAACCAGGTAATATAACAACACCTAATTCAAACATTCATACAAATATACCAACTAGACTAATCAATTCTAATTCAAATATTTGTTATTTCTCTTCTTTTTCAACTTTATCAATTTCATCATCTTCACTCATTCTCAATCGTTCACCATATTATGTTATATTGTTTGATTGCTTTTTGTATGCGTGCGTTAACATACATATGTGCGTGTGTGATTTATTTTTTGTGAATTTGCTGCGAAAAAGGTGATGAAATTATTAAATGGAATCGTCATGTCTTAAAGAATAAATCGGCCGATGAGGTCTACGACATTATCGATGAAAGTAGTTTGGATGCTCAAGTTGAACTGGTTGTCTCACGACCGCTTAATTCAACGAATCCGTCTACAGCAGCAACCTCTGCTACTGCTGCTGCTGCAAACCAGCCTAACCGTAAAATGTCTGGCAATTTTATTTCCAGCTATATAGCGGGTAGTGCTGTGGTCAGCAGTGGCGGACGTTATGTGCAAAGAAAAGGTATATAACTGAAATTTTGTAAAATGATATTTTTGTTGTTCCTTTTTTTTTTAAATCGGTAAATCTCTTTAATTTACAAATAAACAAAAAAATTAATATGTTTTTAAAGAGATGTTTCGGGTAATATAAATTGATTTACAAAATGCTTTAATTAGATAAATTCTATGAAAATACACTACCAGCAGAAGAAAATACATATTTCTATATGTATTTTAATATACACAACGTTTGAAGGTGTGTTTATGTTGCAAATAGAAAAAATGCAGAATAAAAAATTTTTTTTTTTGCAAATAACATATTTACAAAAACTAACTAATGATTACCTAGACCTAGACGCGGTTGTTAATAATTTATTAAATTTTTTTCTTTTACAATAATTAAAAAAGAAACACCAGCTTAAAAGAGATATATTTTTTCTAAAATAAAAAATACATTTAAGACAAAAATATTCCGCAAAATTCTGAATCAAATAACATAAAGAAGAGCGCTATATTCGGTTGTACCTAATCGTAAATGCCCTTCACAAATTTTTTCAAATTTCCCAAAATACATGTCTTACACACAATAATAGTGAGAATCAAAGGAATATATCTAATTGTTTGACATAAAAAGTGAGTCCGTTGCACATTAATGGCTGAGAAAAATTGATTTTAACAGACGGACAGACGGATCTAAGAGATATTTCTGGGGCTGGGAAAAGTTAATTTCAACAGGCATATGTAGATGGCTAAATATTTATATATATGTACTCTGAGGGGTCACAAATGAATATTGTAGAAATTACAAACGTATATATACCCTTGTCACCTGCAATGAAGGTTATAAAAATACAAATTAAAGCCGAACACAGTTGTATCTTTAATTTGTTGCAGTTACACTATTTTTGTGTAACATCTGGCAACGTTAGTTTTCCACAACCATCCGTACGACCAATCCAATAAAACATTGCAAATAGCCATTATTATTATCCGTTCTCTACGAAATAGTTCAAAAATTATACTATTAATAGAACAAATCTAATAGAATCTAAACTAACTTCAGGGCAATAAAGTTGGCTCGAATCCAAAGGCTTTAAAAAGCACTAATCTTTTAAAAAAGTATAACATAAAAATTACTGTAAAATGCGTAAGAATATTACTTTATAGTTGGACAATCCCAACTATAAAAAATAATTTTTGATTCTGGCATTAGTCAGCCCAAGTTTTTATTTATTTTTAACAGTATAACGAATTCTCTTCACAGAGTTCTGTGTCAATATACAACTTATTTTTAAAAACTGTTATCAAACTTCTAATTCTTTTAAGTATTTTAAAAGTTAAGGTATTTTGGAAAGTAAGAAAAAGAAGCAATTATGGTTTGACCTGTGCAGAATTTCTGCTAACTTATTTATTGCAAATAATTTTAAAACTTATTCAACGTTAAAAACCGATCACCAAAAAACTTGGTAAACACATTTGCGTTACTACAGAACTTGTTTCTGTCTCTCCTTCTTAATTCGATTCAGTTTTTAACATTCAAACCCAATTCCTAGAGAAGATAATCAATGGCCAATTTTAACCAAAACTAACCATATAAAAACTACACTTCAAAGACCTTTTATGTCTTTTTAACTTTTGTTTTTTACTGGTGGTTTGGTCTTTATCACCTGCCTTTAATGGTAGTAAATATGAGTTCATTATTAGTTCTAGCTGTAATGAAAAGCCCAATTCTAGAAATTTCCTAGTCTCTCAAAACTCTGTTACAACTTTTTTTTTTATATATTAATGTGTAGGGTATTTATCAATTAGAATGTGACCTACTTTAATTTGATTTCCTGTTCTTTTGAACAATAAAAAATTAGGTTTTTTTTATCAGCTATGAAATTTTATGACTAAGGGCTGGCCTTTTTCTGCTATGTAGTTAGGGTTCTTAAACAGTTTCCACAACATTTTACAAATTTTTATTAGCAATGAAAATATTTTTTTAACATCTATTGATTCTTGGTTAAAACATGTTTTTTGTCTTGTTAAAACTAAATTTTTTGTTTGACAATCCTAAAACAGACGCTGTGAAATTTGATGGATATAATAAAGACCTGTTAAAATTGCTTCAGCTCGAAATTACAAAGCATTTGCGAAATAAATTTGTGATTCTGCATATCCAAGTTTACAAAAAATATTTGTAAACAATAAATAATACAATGCAAGAGATGATGCTAATGACCCATCGTTACTATGTATTATATGAAATAACGACTACCTTTTACCCAAATTCAAATAAATAGGAGCCACTGAACCAAGGTGAGTTTATATCAGGTGGCCTTAGTCAATCAGCTGATTTTTTTTTTTTGACAACATAACTGTTAAGCGCTATACACAAAAAATAATTGTCTCCCTCTTTCTCTCTTCCTGTTAAGGTGAATGTCCAACTTCATATAAAAAAATGGATAAAAAAATTATATTCAAACTGAGGCCACCTGATATTAAATCCCTTAACCCAGAACCTTTTTTAAACTATAAAAAAAATCGAAAATATGAACTTACAAAAGCTATTAGAGTTTTGTTTAATTTTCATTGTTATTTTTATCGCAATTTTGAATGTTTTTATATCTTAAAAAAATTAAGATATTAAAGGACTTCTTAACTTTAAAAAGCCAAAACAACCCGATTAAGACTATACTTACACGATTGATTTTTTCATGCAACTTATTTTATGATAAATGTTATTGTGTTAGTGCAGCCTTAGTTTCTCTTCTTTTTTTTTGCAATTTATTGCATTGGTCTTAACTTATTAGAAACATATAAAAGAGAAAAAAAAAACTTTTTAATTTTCCATTTTAAAATTAAATTAATTGTAGTTAAACTAATGTCCTTTTTGTATATTCCACATTTTTTTTACCTTCTACTTCCTGACCGCCCGCATCCTGCTTTATTTACCACAATATAAATTATATTCAACAAAACCTGCACGCACACACACATGCAACATCTTATAGCACCCTTAGTCGATGATATTGAAATACATCGTGATAAGCCGAGCGTACTTATAACATCGCCCGGATCACCCGATTTACATGCAAATAACAGTAGTAGTGTTGGTAGTGTCGTAAGTGGTGGTGGCAGCGTTGTTTGCGGTGCCGGAGGTCTTACACTAAGGCACAGTGCGAATGTTGTACGCACCTACGAGAGTACAGTTCAACGTTTGGGACCAAAAAACTTATCAGCCGCCAGCAATAGCAGTAATTCGGCCAGTAGTTGTAGCAGCGGTAGTAGTAGTATTTCACAGGCACCACCGCAAATACCACCAGCATCGGCATCATCAACACAATCAGCTGCAGCAGCAACAACGACGGCGGGCCATTACCACCATTCACATCATCATCATTGCCATCAAGTACCACCACCGGCCGCGCATACGTCGTCTGCGCCGCCATATAGTACATATGGCTCGGGTTTGGGACCACAGCATCAACAGCAGTCATATACCCTGCACCAACAACAACAACAAACCTCACATAAAGGAGCTATGGTCGGTCCTATACCCTTGCATATTGAGGGTGAATTACAGATGAAATTGGGCTATGATCAAACAACGCTACAGTTGATTGTAACAATTGTATGTGCCACCGGTTTGACACTTCGCCAAACTGGTGTTGCCCGCAATCCTTATGCAAAAGTAAGTAGAAATTTGAAAAATGGTAAAAACATGTCAAATGATCTTTGTTAAATGTTAATTAGGTGTTCCTTTTACCCGATCGGGGTACAAAATCTAAAAGACGCACGAAAACTTTAGCCAATACCTGCGAACCTCGTTGGGGTGAAACATTTGTTTATAGCGGCTTAAGACGTTGTGATTTAAATGCCAGATATTTAGAGGTAAGCCCCCAATAACACTTTAAAATTTATTTATTTTTTGTTGGTTATATTTAACTTAAACACGATTTCTAATCTATTTAACTAATTATGTCTAGGTCACCCTGTGGGATTACGTACGTTATGGTGCCAATGACTTTATTGGCGAAGTTGTTATTGATCTGGCCCATCATTCGCTGGACGATGAAGCAGATTGGTATAAATTACAACCTCATCAGGATACCTCATATCTCGTATGTGCCCTTTACTATTTTATCACAATAATTTCAATAGGTTTAATTTAAATAACTCTTAAATTTTTAACAAACTTGACAAACATTTTAAGTATTTCTTTGAACCTGTATCTTTATTTAAGTAGGAAAATGTATCAAATGAAAAAAAACAACAACATATACAATTTGTATGATTTAATATAAATAAAAAACGTAAAATGCAATTTAGTTTTATTGCGCCATTTTTTAATTTTGTAAAAAAAAAGAAAACAGCAACAATTTAAAATATTTTGAATGCTATAAGTTTTGGTTTTGAGAAGAGAGCAAATTTTACTAATTTTTTTCCTAAAAAAAATTTTTAAAAGAATTTTTTTATTTAATTTTTAATTTTAAACTGTTTGCCACTTTTTCACTATCATTAATATCTCTTTTCCCTTCCTTGCACCACCAACCAATCACAAAATACATTTTTATCAAAATACAGTTACGCAGTCATGATTCAACATCGCGAGATGTGGATATAGTGATTTTAACACCCAGCGATCATTTATCACCACCCAGCACAACATCACGTCATAGTGATTCTGATACCATGTCCGAAATTGATTATATATCACAACGTGATGGCGCCAGCATCTCATCCATGGGCAGTTCAGCCAGTACACCACCTCCAGAGGTAACCAAAACAATTGTTGTTAAATCTACTAATAAAACTCTGTCTGTCTAACTTTTTTTCTCTCTCTAAATTTATATATATATAAATATATATACATATATACATGTGTATGTATGTATATGTTTAACTTTATAAATATTTTTGTAAATTTCTATATTTTTAATTCTCTACAAAACTACAACTAACAACAATATTATTAAAAACAAAGAAAACATACAAAAAAGTCTCAGGAATATAAAGTTACACTTCTCAAACACTCTGTCTCTCTCTCTCTCTCTCTAAGTTTTAATTATTCAAAAAAGTCATGTGTTTTTCTCTTATTCAGATACAACTCTACATTTTAAGAGTTTTTTCTTTTTCAAAAACATGATTTTAAAGATTGTACAGTGAGATACAAAAGACAGACTTAAAACATACATACATAATTTTAAAGCTTGGCATATTGGTTAACCATTTTACTTCTGAGTGTGTACATGTTTGTTTATTGATTAAAAATGTGTTTAAAAAAATTTCATGAGATTTCATTTCATTACATTCCATATCATCTTTTTCATGCCCTTCACTCATGTGATGAGGGTATATGTATATAGGTTTGCCATTCCGTTTGTAATTTTTACAATATTCATTGGCGACCCTATAAAGTATATATATTCTAGATCCTTATAAATACGGAAGTCGATTTAGCCATGTCCATCTGTCTGTCTATCCGTCTGTCCGTGTGTTGGTTGAAATCAAGTTTTTCTAGCTCCCATAGGTTGCCCCGGGTTGTATGTGGTATCAAATTTTCGAAATACTTTCGAAAAAAACGGTGTTTAAAACTGGCAAGATCCATCTATAACGGGCTGAGATATATGCAAAAAAAACCACTGCCTCTTTTCTACACAAAAAAATTGTGTTTTTATTGCCATACATGAAGAAAGGTATATAAGATTTGCCCCAGCTTAATAAAGAGCTCTTACTTGTTAACTTTCACGAAAATTAAAGCTAGAAAATTGTAAAAGATTTTACCTTTTTTAAAATTCACAATTTATATTTATATGCTATTTGGGTAAGTTAATATACTGCTGGTCTCGAAAAACGAATAGAGCTTGTGGAAGAGCATTCAAAAGGGGATAGTCAAAGTTTCTGAAGGCATTATTTTATAAAATTATCCAACGTTTTATATGAACTCAGTTCTTTTTAGACAACAACTGCAAATATTATGTATAAATAATGGCTTTTTATCAAATTAATCCACTTTTTAAAAAACGAACTGTTTCATACTACACTCAACAAAAAATAATGTTTCCTCGGCAGCAGCTTTGTAAGGCAAAGTGTGGTTGTGAACCAATTCCCCTGCTAATGAAATATTACATGTTTTTTGTAATTCCTTTAAGATTCTTTGCTTAGATCTGCTTTGAAACTGCTTAATATATTCATTTTGCACATCACTTTTGTAAGGTTATCATTTTAAAGGCGATAGTGAAAGCAGTTGCCAAGCCCTTGTCATATGTATTGCTTCCAAATAAAGGTGTTGTAGTAAGCGGATACGTTTGCTTTATGACAAAAATTTAACACCTGCTTCATTTGAAATAGAGAAACTTAGAGAATTTTCAACTGAAAAACTGTGTTATGGGCGGGTTCTTATATCCGTATGTGGATAGTTTCTTGATATTAAAGCTATGTTCACATTGATCAAATATTTGCACAAATTAGCGTAACCACTATTTTTAATAAATATTTATTTAATGTTGTGTGATTTTTTCGAACATCAAATATAGTCGAAATATAAAGTAATGGATTAAAAGAAACTGGTTTAAATTACGACAATTTCCAATAAAGTAAACATTTACCCCCATATGTACAATGAAAATTTAGCTTATACATCGCACACAACTTTCTGCTCACTAGCCAGCCGATTAGGCTAAGCAGGGTGTTGGCAAAGAGTTTATTTATAATGAATATCGAGCAGCTAATAATAAAAGTTTGATTTTAAGTTACCATGAGTTTAGCACAATGGATAAAAAATACATTAAAAATGACACTTATGCCAACTCCATGCCAGTTTTTCATTATACATATGGCCATTAATTATTAGTTCAGAAATTAACACATTTTAGTGGTCACGTCCATTTCGTCAGATATTTGGCTAATGTGTACACACCTCAAGTCACATTTGTATTTAATGCCAATTACAGAGTGAATAGTACCCATTGGTATCTATGCCATGGTTCTTCTTGCTCAGAAGTTTTTGACTGATGTTAAAGTCTAACTGGTATCATTTGTCTTGGGTATACGGTGGGATATTTTTCCTATAGCGTTTATGATCGAATTTCATATAAAATATTTAAATACATAAAGTTTTGTTTTGCTAGAAACCTTTAATTCTTAACACATCTAAAATATATGTTAATCTACGGCAAATTTATTTTTTCTAAAACGAGGTTGTCCATCATGGTTTATAAAAAGTTAAAGATGAGCTTAAAAATACATTGAGGCAATTTTAAATTTCTGAGAAAATAGGTGTATCATAATCATATATGAAATCATAGATCTCTTTTAAGAGTTTTATTCCTATAATAAAAAAATTATAAATATAAAAAATATAAAGATCCATTCATTTTCCATCTTCATTTAACATAATAAATGAATTTTAAAATTTTATAAAATTTATTTTTTTTGTAACCTTATACGCTTATATTTAGCGTTTTTTTTTAATCGATGTTGTGTAAAATATTTTCTTCTCAAAACCATAACTATATCAATATAATTTTCCTTTAATATGTATGTATATATTTTGTATATAAATATTTAAAATGTATAACAATTTTTTAGGGTTATTAGTTTAAGTGTTTTTATTTTTAACAAACAAAAAAAAAACACAAAATAAACTTTTATTTATTTATTGAAAACCAAGAAAATAATGTAACTTTTAAGTAAAAAAAAAAATATAAAACCAAAAAAAATGTAGAAGAGAACACATGCTTCGTTTACTTGTAACAGAAACTTTTTGCCAAAAAAAAGTTCTAAATAAAACTTTAAAAATTTTCTTTTCTTTAATTTATAAACTACCTTTTATGGCTTAAGCACTTGAACAAAAAATGCACAAAAACGTTTTAGCACTATGCATGTTAGCTTTTCTTATCTAACACTTTATTTTAAAAAGCTTTTAAATTTAATTTTAGTTTATTTTTAATATAAAGCTTTAAGTGTTCAATACTCCTAGTAGATTTTGCAAATAAACACACACAATTTAATAACATTTAATACAGAACACAATTTACACCCACCCACCTTAAATATACTAAAAAAAAAAATAATTTTTTTTTAATTTTAAACATATTTTTTAAAACATCCTTTCAAATAAATATTGCTAAATGCATTTTTATTAAACATTTTTTTCATTCTATCTTGTCTCTAACTTTTATAAATATCTGACCCTGTTTATTATCATTATTTCCCTCCCCCCAACTTCCATGTACTTAACTCTAAATCCTTGCAATATTATTGTTGATAATGAAAACCCACCCTTGAAATCTTGATCCTTTTGGTCCTAAAATGTAGATTGATTTACAAGAGCGTCGCTCGAGACGTGATATATCACCTCAGGGTCGCAAAAAAGTAGCCGACATGGTAGCTCGTGATTATCATACAGTTTCGGGCATTGGACAAAGTTATCACAATCAGGTTTGAAATTTTTTTGTACAATAAAACGTCAAAATGTTATACAAGAAACTAAAGAAGAGTAAAATTAAATTTAATAGATTTTCTACTTAGTTTGTTGGAAAAGACAACAACAAAGCAACCGCTTATCTTTATCCTAAAATCTACTTTAGATTATTTTTAACCAAAAGCTTAACAGCTCAAGAAATTATTAAAATCCTAACAATTCACTCTTATAACATTTATTAGGCAATTATTTCATTTTTAAATGTTTTTAAAAATTATTAAAATCATGAATCCCCTTTAAAAAATTCCTGTAAAAAATTTTGCATTTAACACAATCCCTTAAAAACTTTTCTTTCCATTTCTGCTAAATTATATAAAATGGAAAAGTCTGTTTAAGCTTTTATATTCTATCTCTACTTGCATTAAGTATTAAATTTTTATACCATTGATTCAAATATTTGTTTAAACTTTTTTAACTAAAAATACTTTTAAATGCATTTAAAAATCCAATTATTATGTAACTTGTTTTTAAACATTTTCAGTGTTTTTTTTTTAAATATGATTTTCAACTATTTTTAGCGATTTTTGTATGAAAACGGTTTTGTTGTGTCAAAGTTTTTTTGCTTTAATATTTAAAAAAAAAATACATAAATTTTTTAATTTTAAAACCGTTTTAAAGTAACAGCATTATTGACTCGTCTGTTTTGAATTTTGCTTATAATTTTGTTTTCTTTTTGCCATTTTTTACGAACCACTTTAGGCTCCTGGCGCACAAAGTAGTTACTTTCGTCGAAATGGTGCTACCACCACTGGTCCTGGTGGCATGAGTCTTAGTCAACGTAGTCATTCAGCTGCTCCAAGTGATGCCTATCATAGCGGTTACTATCGCAGTTCCAGTCCAAGACGTGGCTCATTGTCACCACCTGAATATAGAGGCCACGATTTAGGCAGCATACCACTTTACGGTGGTGGCACCTCAATTATTACGCCATACGACAGTGGGGTGGGTTCGTCATCATCACAGCAGCAACGTTTTCAATCGCGTTCAGCTACAGCCACACCGACTGGTTCACCTAAAAAGAGACAACTGCCAAAGGTATGTTTTTAATTTTATTAAAAAAAAAAATTTTTAAACCTAATCTGATATAAAAATCTCAATAAAGACTGGTCTAAGCTTCCTTTTCAAAGATAAATCATAACTTTTCTATGAAATTTTTATTCAACAACGCCCTAGTTAGCATTTAGTGTACTCAAAGGGTGAATTTTTATTTTTGCTTACGTATCGAAGATTACCATAACTCCTCTATTGCAACGCATTATTATACCCAGCAATGTCCCTCACCCGAAATTTGTTTTGAAACACAGCCACCACCATAATTTGCAAAAGGGTGGCGTTAGCTATCAAGCGGGACCCTTACTTATTGGGCTTCTTATTCTCGTTGTACTAGATTGCGAAAGGAGTGCCATTAGATATTTAAGTTTAAATTTTTTCTTTGAATTTTAAACAATTCAGATTCTGGCAAAACCTTTTCGAGTCTACCCTCTGATAAGGTGTTTAAATTGAAGCTAGTATTATGTCAGAAAACCAACTAAAGTAACGGTGATGTGAGAGAATAAAAAGCCGGGACATTTTCTTACATTTATGAACGCATAAATGTTTTGTTGTGTGTTTTGTTTGTTGGGATCTTGAATTACCATATGCCATTATTTTTGCTATTAGTAGCTTCTGCTTCCATTTTTTTTTACTACGTGTATGTAGAAACATGAGCGTAATAAATGAGCGTAAAAATGTAAAAACCAAGAAAAATTTATAAAGAATCACATATGAAAACAATGCCCAAATTCGACAAATACTGCGCATT